>SNQJ01S0002104.1:29648-44843 GCA_010110895.2 Picea sitchensis | reverse complement strand
ATTTAATTGTTTCACCTTTATTACAGACACGATTATTGTAATATTTCAACAAATCCATTGGACTTTGAGATTGTCCATAGGTTGATTTGACCCAATATGATAATTCATCCCAAATTGTAAATATCTTAGGTGGTAATTCAAAGAAGTAAGCTACAACCTTTCCTTCCAAATAATTCACAAAAAGTCTCATGAAAGTATCATTTTCATTTGCTCCAATATTAAGGCATGCCTTTGAAAAAGTGACAATATACTCATTAACTGAAATAGTTCCATTGCTAGAGAATTTAGGAAAATGACCTTTGAACTTTGGAAGAGGTGTAGTGGCTAGAGATAAATCTAAAGGGGAGGACACATGCCACAGAGTAGTGTTTGCATCATATTCAAATTGAAATAAACTATATTGTAGCAGCATTTGTGGTTGATTGGATAAGATTATATTACTATACATGATTCTGATCAAATAAGAAGATGAATATTGTGATGAAGTAGGTCTGCTAGTGTTACCAGAACCACCGAAAGAAGTCATTATAGTTTGTGTGGGAGGGAAATATATTTATATGCTTGTTACCTCAGTCTTATAATCTGATAAAGATCTTATAATCCTTGGTTGAAGATTCTCTAAGACTTTTTTTCTCCTTATTATTTCAAAGAAATGATTGAATTCAAGAGGCTAACCTTTTGTTCGTCTTGACGAATGATATTGGGTGGTCATAAGACAACTATATATTGAGGAGGTTAATTTCAAGCCTACCTTTGAATGCCTTCTCTTTGTTCTTGGATCTTAATCTCACAAGAAATAGTCTCCCAAGAACATTCAAGTTCTTCACGAGTGTGAGCAGTTTCTAGGATAAAATAAAAAATACCTAAAGAAAAGATTCTTTGAATAGGAAAAAAAAAACATCAAGTTTAGTTGTTGTGGGGTAGGAAAAGTCATAAATAAAAAGATAAAAAAAACAAAAAAAAACTAGAGATTAAAGAGGTACTCCCCAATATGATTTTTAAATAAATGTTGATGAGATGAATGGAATAATCCTTTCTCAAACATTTTCGAATATCATTAGGCTAGGTGAGATAGGTGGGACTATCACCCTAGGCTTATAACCTATCAAAAATATCAATCGGACCTCAAGAAACAAGTTCTTGGATCTGATGCTATTATAAAATCTGTATGCTTTGTGTAAAAAAATTATAAAAACAGAACAATTCTTTCAAATGAAATATATAAATAGTTGAATAAGTAAATGCAAGAAAACATAAATCTAAAAATTTAGTTCACAATAAGTCTAAAATATCAAAATAAATCAGTAAATGATTTATTGATATCATTATAAGTTACAACCAAGTTTCTCTTTACAAACTCTTGTGAGGGTTTGCATTAGAATTAGACTTAGAAGTATACGATGCAATTTAACTCATACATAGAAAACTGGAGTCTGAAAGACAAAGACTAAATTTGAAAATAAATTGGATCGATCCAAGATACAAGTGCATCATAGTCCTGGCTCTGCAAAATTAGCAATAATAATCACTGAAACTAAATTCAGAGCTTCTAATAAAGACTAAGAAGATTATCAAGATGAATGAATGACCTTTGGAACATGTAAATAATCAATGCTTCCCAGTCCTTTCTTTTTCCACCTTTAGAGTAACCATGTTATGAAAAAGATAACTTATCTATGAAGAAACTCATAAATGAACAAATGAATAAATATTCTCACTTGAAACACGAGAAAACCTTATCAGAAGTATCTCTCTCTATTTTTCTCATGTTTGTTTGTCCTTTCTCTTCTCCTTTTATGTCTTCAAAAAGTAGTTTAAGTGGTTCAACTACCTTTTGTTATAAATTTAAATAACTTTCATTAGGAGAGGACACATTTATTTTATAATAATGGTAAATAATAATAAATAATAATTAATAGGTGCCCCCCCCCCCATATGTATTTTATTCCTTTTATTTTCAACATTTCCTTTATAACTCCAAATTTTAATCAAATATCATGCATATATCACCATCATAAAATATATAAAAAAGAAACCAATATGAACATTCCACATCATTAGACACGTGTACCTCCCAAAGAATCATAATGGCATGCTATAATTTTTTTTTCAAAAATAATATTATGTTAACTTCCCCAAAAATATGTCTCGAATGTCAAAGTAAAAGTGTCATCGAATAATAAAATAAAATCAGAAATAATATTTTTTGTTTGAATTAGCCTCCCTTTTCCTACTTCCCTCTGAAAGAGTTTCCTTGTGCTTAAGTCTAGATCAATAGACTTCTTTCCTTTCACTATTGACATTTTTAGGGTGCGTGTCATCAAAAGTGATTTTCCTTTCATTATTTTCAGTTTGGACAAGGGGTAGTCTTGACTATATAGAGGAAGCCTCAGATGAGTTAGATCTTAAAAATATTGCAAGATGTTTTCCTTTATCCAACTAAGGTTAAAGGGGAAATGCTTTATATTTTCTGGGAACTTAGAAAGAATGTGCCATGGAGGCCATAAAAGCAACTAGAGGCATATGCTGTATAGGAGGAGGTGGTGGAAATGAGACATTAGGCCAATGGACTATACCGAAAGGAGGTTTTGCACATATTTTATCCTAGCCATGATTGATTGGTTGCATACGAGGTGGATCGGGAAACTCAAATATGATCGGATGGGGTTGTAGAGGATGAGAAACACATATTTGAGGTGGATTAAAAGTAGGTTGACCAAAAAGATTTAAATAGCAGGTTTTCACCAGCTGATTGAATTCCTTTAAGTTAGAATCAAAGTAAATCGAGAATCTCATTCTTTTATTTCTTCCTCGCTTCCCAAAAGCATTACTCATTCTTCCTCTATGACCTATGTTTCCCATGTTACCACTGTGATTACTACCACAACTGAAAAATATCATCTATAATGCATCAATAATCCAATTAGTGAATATACAAGACACCATATATTAAACATCAAATACTATTTTTCTTTCAAATGATTTAGTAATGGCTTTGACAGACCAAGAAATCAAGCATGCCAAGTGATACTGAAAAGGAATGAGGGAAAATATGGAATACAAATAATAATCTGACAAATAACCTTCTCTCTACTTGTTCCAAACATCTGAACTGTACATTCTTTACCAAAATCCTTTGTATGAACAATCATTAATTTCTTTGAACATAGACAATGGATGAAGATGAAATAAATGATAAGGGATTAAGGACAAGGGATTTATAATTTTCAAAAAAAGTTATAAGGTGACAGGAATGCATGATAAACTTCATGTTCATAATCCATTAACAATCGATTATTTTTGTTCATAATTTACTCATAAACTATTTTCCACATCATTCATATCTGTCTGAAGTATTTTATTTATCCAAACAATATTTTCAAGAAATGTCTCTATATAAAAATATAAAGTTCCTCATTACATCATCCTGCTGACCAGAACAATACCAATACCATGAAAAAACTTGTCCTCTCAATAGGTCCACTTTAAAAAGTTCAATTTAATCAATTACATCAACATGGGAAATAATTTTATGAGTTTTAAGTGAAATATGCTTTGGGAAATTTAGGAATAATTTATGGAAAGAGATACGTGATGTGGGGATAATTCCCTGCTCGCATAAAATAAAAATAAATAAACTTTTAATCTATATATGATACTTTTAATACTTTGTCGCATATGCATCGTAAAAACTTCAATCTCACATCATATTATTTGAATTCCCAATAAACAATATTTCCAACCAAAACATTTCAATGAAAACACATTTCGTTTCATTGTGACAATTTGATATGGTTTGCAAAAGTATGCAAAATAAATTTGAACCCAATATCTATGGGTCAATGAGGATCAGTTAAAATTGGCCTCTAATAACTAACAATGCATAGCCTTGAGTAGAAAAGGTTCAAAACAAATAAAATTACCACAAATTTTGAGTGAAATAGAGTGATATAATAAATGAAACCAAGTACTTTAAACCTCTTTTAGACCCCAAAAAATTCTATCTCGGATAAAAAAAATCAAGATGTAACCATCTTGGGAGGTGTGAAAATTTATTCCTTCACCAAGAACAATGACAAGGTCGAGTTGCAAGTTTCTTATATTCACATACAATCCAAACCCAAAGTATACCATGCTCAAGAAATTTTGAAACGAGAAGGGATATGGTCAACACAGGTGATTCACCTTGAACCATAACCAATTTTATACGGCCAGGGTTAAAACCCAAATAATAAACTTAGAAAAATAACCAGGGTCACATTAAACTCTTCCAGTTGTATAAACTAGAGTGAACAACCCATATATATATCTTTTAATTCCAATCAATCATTCATTAAAGTCGTGATTTCAAACCCCAACTTAGACTCAACATAATAAATAATTTTAATGTTGGTCACAAAGCTCATGCACAACTGCAAATTTATCCACTTCAAAATGAATCATGGTTGGGTGTATATCCATATACAGACAAATTTTTTAACCCAGAACTTAAACAATACATGACCCACATGTAATATATCCAACGTGGATTGAAACCACAATTTACTTAGTGAAATAAAGGATTTTTGAAGGATGGAATATCAAGCAGTAGAGATATTGGACAAGAATTCAACCCTGGGTCGCAACTTATAACCTTTACCAAAATGGGTTTAGTTCATTTTATTTCGAGAGACATAATTGATAAATTTTCAGGGGACTGGAAAGTGAAATAATGTATAGAGAGATGAGGACATCCAATAGAGAGTAAAACTATTAGTTTTCTTTTACAAGTGGAAACCCTTGAACATACTTTCTATTAAGAGATAAAAGTAGGGAAAAGAGCCACATACTCAATACTAGTTAAGAACCAGAGCCATTACTAATTCATTGCTTTGCAAGAGATGTTCAACAAACTCGTGATTACATACCTTGTCTTGAGGAATTTTTTATACTAGTGTTGTGACCGAAATAGTCGTTGCAACTACTAAGAGAGGGATTTTCAAGTCAAGCTCAAGATTTGTTTCTCCAGAGCCTCGAAAAAATGAAATGAACAAAACACAAGGAAAAATGAGGTGGTAAATCACAGGGATGTGGGAGTAAATTCCCACATCCTTGTAAATTCAATGCATGACCATCCAATCATGTCTCCTGTTAGCACTCTGTACATTTGTTCGGTTGATAAAAAAAATGATAGAGGTAACCTACAAATCACTTTAGAGCTGAGTACTAGCCTGCTCATCTCAGAGAGGGATCTCTCTTGTCACTTGGTCTTTAATAGATGAGTTTTCTTTAACAAGTCACTAGCTAGGTTTTATTTTTTGAAGGGATATTTTATAATTTTGATGGAAAAGAAGGGGAGGGACACTTAGGGATATGGAGCCAAACTTCTGAAAACAAATGGAAGCACTGACTAGTCGGTAGAATTCTCTAGAGGATAAAGGCTAAATGAGGCAATGAATCTGAGTTATAAATTGTAATTTGCAGAGTGTAAGAAGAAAGGAAAAACATATAACTGCATTAGAGAATTAAATAAAATGAATTCTAAATTAGTTAGGAAGAACTTAACATAATTTAAATTGCTTAAGACGAGAGAATCACAAGATGAGTTATGGGACTTTAACTATCCAATTTAAACAGAAGACGGTGAAAATGAAATCAAGAACACATGGAATACATACAAAGAAAGAAGACAAATCTCAGACCACCACCATTAGAATATTTTCGTGGAGATTTAAAGACATCTATTGTGCATTCTATTCAGCTTCAGAAAATTACATTCAACTTCCAAATAGATAAAATTGTTCCCTTGCACTTCTGCCAACCCTTAATACATTTGGAACTCCTAATATTTATACAAGATGAGCTCCTTCGGTTTGAAAACAATTACGATGATGACAATGAAAATTTTTAGTCTTGAAACCGATTACAATGATTACAAGGAAATGTTTCAGTTTTGAAACCAATTTCAATGATCAACAAGAAAATGTTTCTTGATCTGGACTTGGCTCCTCTGGCGTTTCAGTCCCTTTCTTTGCCACTTGTTCTACTTTGGTCTTCCACATGATCTGCCATCTTTAGTGACATTTGGACACCATCTATTGGGCCCTGGAACACTACATTTTGTCTTACCCAACCTGATTATTTCTTTCCATTACAAGTCATAAGGGATATCATAATCTGTCATTTCCTTTATCAAAATCTCCAGGTCAATGCAGGAAGCATATGACATGATAAAAAATCCAAGCTTGATTTCTTTGAACTGATTCACAATTCCAAATTTCATAATCAGATGCTCAACTAATGTAGCTCCTTTCAGATTTTCCTTCAGGGTTTTGAACTTAGAATGATCCATTCTGCACTGAGTCAAATGAGCATTGTATTCTTCCTGATCATACAACTTTCCTTTTCCATCCCAAAATGGTGGAAGTCCTTTGCTAAACAATTCCTCAAATAAATATTTGAACTCCTACACACTCTGTTCCATCCGTGTTGCCTTAGTTTGGACTAATTTCAACATGTTATGTTTAGAAATAACCCTCCTGGCCCAGATAATCAATGTAGTTTTGTATTTAACCCCAATAGTTTGAAGGTATGTAGTAGGAAAAATGTTGAGTATATTTATGGCATTATGGGCCCATTCAGATGGTTTCTTTGCTAAAGTTTCATTCACAACAGTGCATTTATTTCTGGCTGTGATGGCTATGTTGTCTTTATCATTATTGAAATTCAAATATGATCTAAACTTGGCAGCTTCAACAACTATAGAGCCTCAGATGATATGCTTGGCCCCATGCAACAAACCTTTGCCTCTTAACCACATTTTAAATTTGTTTATTCTTTCTTGCAAGACTTCATTCTCCTTTTGAAATTGAGCTATCTTTTCATCCTTTGCGTGCAATTTTTGCTTCAATTTCTCTATGCTTCCTTTCAACCCTTTGATTTCTCCTTCTTTTAAGCTAACTTGTGACATATCCTAGATAAGTCCTTCAGTGTTTGACCCAACTTCTGCAGTAGGAGATGAAACCACAACCTTGTTTAGCAATTATGTCTTCTCTTGTGACCATTTCACCTTTTCTTGTTCCAGCTACAGTACCCTAGCCTTGTAGCCTAGTGTCTCTTGATGAAGTGTTTCCTTTTCCTATTCTAGAGCAACCAATCTATTGCTTGTGGATTCTCTGTAGAAGGCATTTTCAATTTCTTCTTCAAAGTTTGAATCAATTTGTATTTCTCATCCAATGAATATTTCAACCCTTGGGGGCCTTCAGATTCCAACCTCTTGACCCGCGTCTACCAAGATCTACTAGATTCCTTTTCCTGCTTCAAATTTCCTTCCAATTTTATTGCATAAGATGATAGTTTTGAATTCTTCAAGCTTAAGCTCAGGTAATCAGAGTATAGCATGTCACTAGTTTGTTTTTGGAATTTGACCTTGTCTGGAGCACTTATGTTATCATATTTTATCTTTATTTCAGAGACTTTGTCTTCATCTGCAACTGCAATATTAAAAGTATTTTTTTCAACATCCCTTACCATGAACATAGAAGATTTATGCTGAGAGATCTTTTCCACTTCAAGGACTAAATCCCTCATCTCACCCAAAGCTATATTACCCTTCTCAACAA
Source organism: Picea sitchensis (assembly GCA_010110895.2). Taxonomy (NCBI): domain Eukaryota; kingdom Viridiplantae; phylum Streptophyta; class Pinopsida; order Pinales; family Pinaceae; genus Picea; species Picea sitchensis. The sequence continues at coordinate 37,242 of SNQJ01S0002104.1, read as the reverse complement.
TTGTTTTTTTCCAAATCTCCTCTAGACTGATAAGCTAACTCAGATGTTTTAAAAATGTATTTCTTACTGCTAAAGATTCTGGAGCTACCTTCCCTTTGGAGTTTGCTTTCCTTTTCAACTTCTACAATGCTATTACCACTTTCCACCATATCTAGATTAGCTTGGTCTCTGGACTCTTCCTCTTCTAAATCCACAATATATGCAGATTGTGTAAAATTCATCTTCTTTTGGGCAGTTTGTTGGTCACTGATGTTCATGGCCTCTGAACTAATGCTCTTGCTGTAAACACTTGTCTTAGGAACTTTGATTATCAGTTTCTTAGGAGCTTGGTGTGTTTGAATTTGTTGTAGGGTTGCCTCTACTTGCTGCATTTGCATTGGTTGCAATATTTCTTCCATATCAACATAGACTTATAGATTTGCCATCTTATCAAAGACCTCAACCTGTTCATGCTCATAAGGTGTCTTCTTGTTCATCAATCTTCTCTTGGATATGATTTTATGTGGATCATACCTTATTCCTTGTAACTGTGCAAAACCAAAATCATTGAGCTTTGCTTGAACTTGAGATAAACATGATCTGGCTTTGGTAATGAATGGGCCAATGATAAAAGGGAACTTAAGTTTGTAGGCTTTGTGCAACTTCAGGAAATGTTCAGTCTCAGATATAATTCTCTGCCTGATGAATTCAGGGGAAAAGATTCTAGGATTCAGAAAAATAGGCAATAGGTAAGGGGATTCATGACAACCATAAACCCAGATTACTGTTGAGTGCATGAATAGTACCCAATCCCCCACTTTGTTCTCTAGATTTGGTTGTAGATAGCCTCTCATGTCATCCAAAACTCTAGGTAGGTTGGTATTGAAAATCAAACTATAAACTCTGGACATGAATTTGTTGATGAAGATAAGTAATGTAATCCATTTACATTCAGTTGACACAAATGTTGCTTCATGAAATTCCTCTTGTTGATTTCCAGGAAAATTATTAACAGATAGGTGTAGTATCTGAATTGTCTTAGGGAGAAAAAATTCACTAGCTGTTTATGGATATTATCATCTAGGAATTGATCAAAGTTGATATGGATTGACAGACCAGAATATGACTTAAAAAAGGTCAAAAGGAAACTGAGCATGACTTCAACCACATATTTGTCATCGTCTAGACCTAAAACTTGACTCAATAGGGAGCAAACCCATTAGACTTCGATGACCATTATATTTACATTCATTGGCAAAGACAAACCTTCTGAAAAATGTTTAGGTTTTATAATTGTCTGTAAAAATAGATATCAGACCTCTGATGGAAATTCTCTATATACTCTAATCAACTTCTCTTCATTGAAAGGTTCAGAAATTGTAGAAAAAGAATCTGGTATATCGAGGGACTCTCGAATTGACAGACTCTCTACCCTACACAAGACCTCAGACCCTAGTTTATTCAAAATGACTCTTTCTTCATGGGAACACTGTTCGGCGCACCAACCTATGAATTCGGGAAATGAGAAAGAGATTTCGACAACATAAGGGACAATGGTGGCCTGGACTGCTTCTAGGAATGATATACATCTTCCTACTTTATCAGACAGGTTTCTTCTGGACACAGAGATAGGAGAAATAATGATTTCAACATAAAAAACATATGCGTCTCGGTCAATTAGGGCTTTTTCATTTTCCACAGGATCTTGTTTTGTTACTAAGGTTATGATGGGATCCATGGTTGTGATGAAGAATACCTACAAAGAAGCATAACTGGCATGCAGTTGGTGTACTATTAAGCTGCGGGTGGAAGATGGTGGTCGTGCCAAGGTTCTAATAGTCCAACATTCAAAATAATAATCAAAATAAAATAAATGCCTAAATTCACAATCCACGATGTTTTGGACCCTATCAACTTAGTGCCCCTGCCAGATTTATCCTTTTTCTTCCATATCTATCCCCTTTCCTAGTTTATCAAGCTTCCAAACCGGTTTAGCATTTCATTAGATTCTGAAATCTTGATTTCGGACAATAAAAATTTAATGGTGACTAACATGGGCTCCAACTGGGGATGTTATCCTCCCAGCGAGGTAGCAAAGAACGATAGACCAAGTGCCCATCCATTGGGATTTATTTCACTCATGCGACTAAATTGATCCACAACTTATTCACAAAAATTTGTTCACATAACTCGAATTATACTCAACTTAGGGCCTTTGCTTCGAGCTTCAATTTTTTGTTGATTTGATTTCAAATGCTACAACTGAAAAACAAAAATGGTTATATAAACAGAAATGGAAAGGGTGAAAATTTCTTCAAGTAAGATAATGCTTGAGAAACCTGCCATTCACAGGTCCCCCACCAACAAGATATCCATCATGTTCCTATAGAAGATAGCCATTATTTCCATGGTATGCCACAATTTTGAAAGGTCCCAACCACATATGGTCGAATTTTCCATGCTTTCCTTTGTATTCATTTCTGGCATCCCATTTCAACACCAAATCCCCCACTTTGAAATCATCTTCCTTAGTATGCCTATCAAAAGATTTTTTAATATTGTATTGGTGGAGTTGAGAGTTGTTGAAGGATTTCTCTCTTGTTTGTTGAACAATGATTAGTTCATTTGTCCTCCTTTGAGTGTGTAATATACCAGATATAAAAGGTATGCAGAACAAAAATAAAATGCTAGAAATGGCAGAATAACAACAATATAACCAAAACAATCACCAGAATAGCACTAAAATGATATAAGAATAACAAAAAAAATAACACTTTGATTCTGAAAGCAATGTTCACGGGCCTCTTCGAGGGGGAAACCTCTAGTTGAGCAGAGCTCTATTACAATAATATCCAAGCTGGGGTTCTCATACCCTCGACTCCTATTTATACTAAATATATCTATCAAAAGAAGCATCTAGAGGAATATCCTTCTAGAAGTGGAAGCTTCTATTAGGTCTTCTTACATTCGACTTATTCTATTTTATTGCAAGGCCTTATTAATATTGAACTTTATTAAATCCAAATATATTGTTCTACCTATGTGTGGGTTAGGACCCTAATAGAGTGTCATCTGGTTCAACATCTTTCTCCTGTAGCAATCTCATCAGTAGAAATCCTAATGAAGTAGGAAAAACTGCCTCTGTTCCATACATAATCTGGAAGCGTGAAGTGGCAATAAACCTTTTAGTAGTGATCCTGTCAGCCCATAGTGCATAAATAAGCTTCTTGTTCCAAGCCTTTTTGTTATCTTGCAACATTTTTTTCATAATTATGGTCAAACTCTTATTGGATGACTCAGCCAACCCATTACCTTGAGGGTAATAAGATGTGGAATGACCAAGAGTTATATTGTAATCACTGCAAAATTTCTCCATTTTTTTGGACTTGAATGCTGATGCATTGTCAGTGATGATTTTAACTGGACAACCAAATCTAGACAAAATATTGTTTTCCAAAAAATGAATGATAACAATATCGGTGGCTTGCCTTGTGGGGACTGCTTCAATCCACTTGGTGAAGTAATTTGTGGCTGTCAGTGTCCACTTATGATGAGATGAGGAATGTGGATGAATTTCTCCTATGAAATCAATACCCCATTGCCTAAATGGTGCTTCAACAGAGATAGGCTTCAAAGGAAAAGGATGGAATTTTCTCTTCCCATAAAAAAATTGGCATTCATGACATCTTTAAACTTCTTTGTAAACATAAGAAAAAAATGCTAGGCCAATAGAAACCTGCCCTCAATATTTTGTGCACATTAGTTTTCCAATAATGGTGTCCTCCACAATCACCTTTATGAAACTCTCTGATGGTTTTTTCTACTTCTTCCTCCAGCAGACAACTCAACAAGATCCCACCTGGATCCTTCCAATAAAGAGATTGGTCTAGAATGCAAAACTTTGCTTCTTTTAGCCTTAAAAACCTGTCCTTGGTTTTGATCAATTTAGGAGAAGCCTACAAATTTATCAACACATAAATAATGGCATCATACCTTGGGGATTCAAGGAATTTTTGGGATACCTAAGGGACCTTTTCTTCTTATGAATTTGATGATAAATCAACAATGAAATTTATTACCAAGATCTCACAATTTGACTGTGCCATCAGCTTTGCAAGTACCTTCCCCTTGATCATTTTTTTAGGTTTGATATCGAGGTCATACTCCAACAAAACAACTATCCACTTGCCCCCTTTAACCTCAGGATAAGGCCAAGTTAAAATGTCCTTCACAGAACTGCTGGGCACATAAGCAACAGTATGGGAATGCAAGATATAAACTATAAACTCCTTTAGGACCTTGACCAATGGATATGCCTACTTTTCCATGATATAATACTTTAGTGGGGAATGCCTCAATGTCCTGCTATAGTAAGCTATAGGCCTTTTAAATTTGTGTTCATCTTTTTGTAACAAAACAACAACAATGGTGTGTTCTGAGGCAAAATAAAACAATATAAAGTCTTTTGCAGAATTGGTACTGGCTAGAACTAGGGATTTGGTCAATGCCACTTTAATATATTCAAAAGACTTTATGGCTTCATGAGTCCACTTTATCTCACTTCATTTCCTGAGCATGTTAGTGATATTATTTATGATTTCAACCAGATTAGGGATGAACCTTCTCAGAAAATTTACTTTCCCTAGGAAAGATTGTACCTCTTTCTTTCTTCTAGGTGTGCCAATTTTAAGGATTCCTTCAACTCTATTGGGATCTATCTTAATTCCCTCCTTTGAAATAATGTTACCAAACAACTTTCCCTCTTCCATGCCAAAATTATACTTCTTGGGGTTCAATGAGATTCCAAACTTCCTACATTTATGAAAAGCTCTCCTTAGATGTTTAAGATGTTCATCATAAGAAACTAAATATACAGTGATATCATCTAAGTAAATAACAATAAACTTATCTTTCTCATCAACAAAGGCTATATCCATAGCACTTTGGAAACTTTCTCCTGCATTCATGAGCCCAAAAGGAATTTTGGCATACATGAAGGTTCCCCTTGGTGTTGTAAAGGTTGTCTTATCCTAATCATCAGGGTGTACCATGATTTGGTTGTACCCAGAGAAACCATCCAGCATTGATATTTTTTTAGAACCAACCACCTTATGCAAAATATGATCCATCTTAGGCAGTGGGTAATTTTCCTTGAGAGATACCCTGTTCAGATTCTGAAAGTCCACACATAATCCGATCTCTCCACTTTTCTTCCTGACAGGAACTAGATTTTCTACCGACTTAGAAAACATCAAAGACATTATGATATTGGCCTCAAACAACTTCTTTATCTCTTTTTCAATCAATGAAAATAATAAAGGATTAATTCTTCTTAATTTCTTCTTGAAAGGTTTGTGATCCTCCTTGATTGGGATCACATGTTGAATCACCTTAGTATCATAAACCTTTAGATATTCATAACTCCATGAAAAAACATCAGGAAATTCTTTCATTAAACTGATATACCTTTGCTTGACCTTTGGGCTAAGTGTCTTGGATAGCTTGATGATCTCGAGATATTCTTGAGTCCCAATGTTGCAATATTCAACATCTCCATCATTTGCAGTAATTTTTGAACTTTTGGCTACATCATTGTTGTCAAAGAGTTTTTCTAATGGGACCAGGCCTTTGGGAATGATGTTATTTTTTAGCTTCATTATATACTTACCAACAATCTGATTCTTGAAATAATCATCATTTGCGAACACAACTCCATCTTCTTCTTCACAACAATATTCCTCATCAATATTCAAATTTGCAAATTCACCATCCATCTTAAGGAAACTTTATACTTGTTTGTCATCTTCAAAAACTTTCCATTACTTAATTTTATCAGGCACTGCTGGCCTATGCTTGACCTCAATCTCATATCTTTTGTTAGGAAAAATTGAAATTTTGAAAACTGAGGCTGAATTAGCCAAGGCATCATCAATCTGATTCTGCCCCCTTGGAATCACTAAAATATTATATTCTAGAAATTATTCAATAAGATCAAACACTATATTCCTATATGGTCTTAATATAGGATTCTTTGCTTGATATATAACCTTTATCTTATTTATAATCAACTTAGAATATCCATGTACAACTATCCTTCTAGCACCCATTTCTTTCAAAGTCTTTAAACCCAACACTAATGACTCATATTTAGCCATGTTATTTGTGCAATCAAAAGAAACTTTGTAAGAAAAACGTTTTGTACCCGATTTGGGGGCATTAATCCACACACCAAACCTTGCTCCTTCTTTGCTGACAATTCCAACAAAGATCATATTCCACATTTCATTTTTTGCACTTTCTGATATGGTTTGTCTTTGATAGTCATATCAGTCTTTGGCACCTCCTCTTCAAAACTCAAATCATTAAAGAAAATGGAAGAACCAATATCATTTTCCACAGAATAAATGCGATGGTTATTTAGCTGGGATTTGTTACTGACCATGTACTTGATCAATAATTCCATGTACAACCTCCTATCTTGGCCAAAAATAGGGATAGTGGCATATGACATATCCATTTGCAAAGTCCCTTTCATCTTTGTAGCCCATAACCTAGATAACAACATGCCAAATTTAGGAGGAATGTCAACAACCACCACATCCATGACCATATTTTTTGCTGGAATTTGAGACAAAGATACTACCAGATTGTAACATCCCGCTCTGGTGCAATGAGCGAACTTATTTTTTGAGGACACTTGCTTGCAAGTGATCCAGATTATTATGCTATTAAAACATTTGATTTTGATTATGAGGCGTTATGGGTTGATGACATGTTGTTTTAATGCATTGACATAGACAAGTGCTATTGACTCGGTTTTACTGAGTGTGCAAGATTTTGGACCCCAAGGATGCAGAGGCATCAATGGAACCCCTTGGACTCCGGATCGAGTCGGGGAGTGTACCATTGGGGTTTGATTGTTTTACTGTGATATTAGTGCATCTAATTAGATGATATGATATGGATATATTATGACATGATTCGTTGATGATGCAGGCTAACGATAACTTGCTGACTAGACTCACATGTGGAGTAAAGGGGTCACGCATGACTACCAGAGATGTTGAGGGAGAGGTGTGCACAACAACCCTGCCACATCCTACTAGCACTCTCGTCGTGGCTCGAACTGTAGGTTAACGTTTATCTAGTTCGAGAGGACCCACGATGTCATGAGGGAAGACTGCGACAGTCACGCATGATGATTCTAAGGGGCATGTAATAAGGCGGGGGCCTTATTCCTTAGAGGCCCTTAGTCTCCCACAACTTCACCTGGTAGAGTATTGACTCCAAGGGTTTTTGATGTCTACCAAGTCATTCAAGAGGCGAGTGGCACCCATGGAGCACGTGGTGCATATTGAAGGGCACATCGCGCAAGGGAACAGATGAGGCGAGTGGCACCCTTGGAGCACGTGGTGCATCCTGAAGGGCACGTCACGCAAGGGAACAGATGAGGCAAGTGGCCCCCTTGGAGCACGTGGTGCGTCCTGAAGGGAACGTCGCGCAAGGGAACATATAAGGTGAGTGGAACCCTTGGAGCATGTAGTGCGTCTTGAAGGGCACGTTGCACAAGGGAACATATGAGGCGAGTGGCACCCTTGGAGCACGTGGTGCGTCC
>SNQJ01S0002104.1:11776-29445 GCA_010110895.2 Picea sitchensis | reverse complement strand
AGTGGTAAAATTTTAACTTTAAAAAATAAAAATAAAAAATAAATTATATATATATATATATACACAAAATAAAAATAAAAACAACATAAATAATAATTATACTTTTTGTTAAATCTTGTAAAAAGAAGGGGGTAAGCAATTTTAAATGATTGATAAAAAAGTGTTAGGGTAAAATAAAAAAAAGGGAAATAATTGTTTTATTATTTTATGATAATTTAAAATTATTAACTAAAAAGGGAAAAAGGAAAAAGGGGGTTAATTTCTACACCTACCAGTTTGAGTCCTAAATGAAAATGGGAAAGAGGGAAATCTAAAATATTTAGGAAACTAGGAAAAGAGGGAAACATAAGAAGAAAAGGGAAACACAAGGGAAAAAGTAGAAAGTCAAACTTAGTAAGGTATCTACCATTCAAAACTTTCTAATTTAAAACTGAACTAAGAAATTGATAATGGGGAAAGTCATTAAAACCTGTAAGAGAATTTGGGGACACCTAGGAGAGATTCTAGGAGTGACTCTAGGTGGGTGAGGGAAATAAGGGAAATTAATTAATTTGTGGAGGAATGAAGGGGATGAGTGACACTTGTACGGAGAATATTTTTAGGATTTAATTTTTAAAACTTTAATTAAATGAGATTTTAGGAAAGTAAGGGACTTTGAAAGTCTATATAATGAAGGGAGGAGAAGGATGAAGGATCTCTTCTGTTTGCGTAACATTACGCTGCAGAAATATCTACTTGAATGACTTAGCTTGTGGGAGTTGGGATACCTAGCTCGGTGAGGAGCGGTAGCTCGGCCTTGTGAGGCGAGATGGGAGCTAGTTGAATCTATGGATAGTGTGTGTGGCCCCTTTGCGGCTCAGGGGGCTAAGGGGGAAGAAGAGTACCCCTAGCATTGGCTGGGAGGTACCGATGAAGTCTCACCAGTTGGCAAGCAGGAGTTGTACGGAGCGTGCAGGATGTCCACTCAGAGCGGGCAATCAGGCAACGATACACTCTCTTCATTTTTGGTATGGTAGATTGTTGTAGGATTTATGCTTGGATCTTCATGTTTATTTGGGTAAGTGAACTGATTGTCTAGATTGATGACTGAAATTTTTCTTAGCCTAGCTCGATGATTGATTGACTCCCATGGCCTTTATTTCCTTGCATGTCTTGACCACCTTGTGGTGTTTTGATTGTGACCCTTGTGGTTGTTTTTCCTTCATCCCTAGCTCACCAGTCCTCGCCTGAGAAGTCAACTAGGAGCCTGATCTACAGTCATCGCCTCGACATTAATAAACCTATGGATCCCAACGCCCTACTTTTCTGTGCGAGGATGATGAGCGAAGTACACACCTATTAGCCATCTACCCTTGATGTTGGTCCTTGGCTGAAGATTCGCCTTGCGCCCGGATGCATTTTTTTTAGCCCTGCAAATGTGATTATTGGTGAAGTTTTTCCTTAAACTCGGCATGCTTATAGCTCGTCGTTATCTCGTCTTTACCCCATTTCTATATCTTGATGGATCACTTGACCCTTTGTTTTTATTCTTGGTTAAGTTATAATCTGCATTGTGTATTGGTATTATGGCAATGGAAAAACGATTTGGTTTCCTGTCTGCATTTTTATATTTGGTATTCTGGCAATGGAAAAAAGCAAATTGGTTTCATGTCTGCATTTGTGTATTGGTATCCTGGAATGGAAAAACGTTTTTATTTGTTGATCCTTGTTTTCCTTTTTTCTTGGGTACCCCATGCGAATGAAAAATGATTTCTTTATCCCTGGCGAATGAAAACATTTATCAGTGTCTACGTTTCTTGTTGTTACCACGATTTTAATCACCGCAAAATTAATACTCAGATTTTATTCCCACGACTTGCTTAAAAAAACGTATGCTCAGTGGATGCTAACACGCCCATGACTTGCTTAAAAAAAATGTATGTTGAGTGGCTGCTAAATTCACCAACGTTTTTATCTTTTCAATTCATGAATTTACTTGCTGGAATGACCATGGTTTTGGGTAATTAAGAATTGACTGTGTGCATGCTGAATTCACCCACGTTTTTATCTTTTCAATTCATAAATATACTTGCTGGAATGACCACGGTTTTGGGTAATTAAAAATTGGTTGTGTGCATGCTGAATTCGCCCACGTTTTTAGCTATTCAATTCATAAATTTACTTTCTCGAATGATCACGGTCTGATAATTAAAAATTGACTGTGTAGTTGTTGAAATCACCCACCCTTTTTTTAGCCATTCAATTCATAATTGACTTGTAGTGATGACCACTATTCTTCCTTTAAACTGTGACTGCATTTTCCCTTGAGTGATGGAATGTGTTGATGTTGATTGGATATGTTTACCTTTAATTGTTGAGTTGCTATCGACTGGGCAAGATTGGCCACCATTGGTGCACTGTGTTTTTGCTGATTTTGCTACAGTGAGTTAAGTGGTCAACGGATTCATTCTTATTGTCTAAATGCCTCAGCGAATTAAATGGCTAAACAATTAGCTAATTTGCCTTGTTATTGATAGATTCATTGTTATGTAATTGTCATATTAAATGCCAGAACAATTGCTACAACAAGGTTAATGGTCGGCATTTTCCTTTTGTTGTTAATTGCCATGTTAATTGCAATGCTAAATGCTATAATATTTGCCTTATTAATTGACAAAACAATTGCTACAACATTATCAATGGTCAACAGATTCATTCTTAATGATTAAGTGCCACCGTGAGTTAAATGGTTAACAATTAGGTGAATCACCTTGTTATTGCGCTATCATTGTTATGTTAACAGTCATGTAAATTGCTAAATTAATTGTTATGCTAATCCTTATGTCAATTTCCTAGTTAACTACTATATTAATTGTTATGTAACTGCTATGTTAATTTCCTCGTTGAATTGCTCTAGTAGTGTTAATAGTTAGTAGTTTCCTTCTCAGTGTTAATGGAAGGCTAGTATTGTTAGTCCGGACAATATAATTAGACTACATGTTGAGGTTTAAATTGTTCATAAGGGATATAATGGTAGCGTTCTACTTTGAGTTGTTAATGTTGTTATTTAAGTTAATGGCTAGTCGGATGGGGATGTGGATTAATATAGAATATCCCTTTTAGGTTGTAATAATGATTAAATTAGTATGTTGAGTAAAGACTAGATTGCAAATTTTAGACTTGCTAAATTGATTATAATTGAGGTTAGATTGTATTTATGATTATAGTTCTAGTGTTGATTACTTAGTCTTGCTAAATTGATTGTTTTAACATTAAGTTAGCGAGTGCATTAATGATTAGTTGTAACTTGACGTGCCCCGTTAGAATGGAACTCATGTTAATTTAGGATGTAGTCATGGACCGGTTAGCCTGGGTGTTTGGTGGGGTTGGGGACAATGTCATGTGGGCTGGCATCACCCCTTTCCTTCATTCCTTAGTGTCTCATCGACCCTTTGTGTGGGGGGTAGGTATAGTCTCCCAGTCAGTAGTCGATTCCTAGCACATCAAAGTTTTCTTGAGCCTTGGTCCCTTTTTGTTTTGCCCCAGGGTTATTTTCATGCCTCTCTTCTGGGGACGACATGATTCTTGATGCGGGAATCATGGTGCACCCTATGGGTTAGCATCTAATGATATCTTGTTCAGAGTCGGTGCCTACTATGTGAGCGTGATTGAGCGTCGCATGTTGACTTGGGCACATGCGTTGGTTTAGGCGCCTTGAGGTTTTAGTCTTGTTCGTCAATGTTGTTATGTCGGGAAGGGGAAGTTGTCCTTTAAGCTTGTAGGCATGTCTTGTTGTGTCAGGTGGTTGGTCGTTACTCCTGGTTTTCTGTGCCTATTTTCTCGGTTGCCCGTGTGTCTGTGCGCGGTGTTGCAGTTTCCTGTTACTTGGGTTGCATGCTTCTATTCATTGTCTGGGGTGTGGTCAAACTTTTGTTGTCGTTGCCTTCATGCCCTTAATTCTTCAAAAAAAAAAAAACAAATTGGCTTCACCCGTGGCCGCATCAATGTGGTTGTTACATATGGTATCAGAGCGGGTTCAACCCGTGACTTGGGATCACTACAGATTTCGTTGATATGATTTGATTATAATGTTGTTAATTGAGTTGACTTGTATTCATGCAGGTAATCATGGTTAGAGGATGCCACAGAGGCAAATGACGGGATGCTACTGGAGGAGGTGCGACGCCTCTAGTCGCAGCCTCGCCTGAGGGGTCTAAAACCCAGGGAGATGAACATGTTGTCGGGTAGGAGCAGATAAAAGTTGGTGGTGTGGTTGGAATGATGAGAGATTTTCAGTGCATGTTTGAGGCACTGATCAACCATTTGGACAGAGATGAGGCCAGGGCACCGACACCCATTGAGGGTCCACCGCGCACTCTGGCCAGTACTAGTAGAATTCACCATGAACTCGAGAAGGTCAAATTTCCTGAGTTCTTTGGTGGCCCGGACGGTGCAGCCGCCGAGGCATGGTTGGAGAATATGGCGATGTTATTTGCAATTCGCGATTATACCTCCAACATGAAGGTCCGCATGGTGGTCTTCCAATTGAAAGGAAGCGCTCTTCTATGGTGGAAGATGCTCCTACCACAGCTGAACATGGTCGTCGAAGACGTGTCATGGGAATTGTTTGAGAAACGGTTCCGAGAGAGATACCTATCAGAGGAATTAATTGAGCGTCATCTCAACGAGTTCAACGCCTTACGATAGGGTGGTCGTACGGTGCCTGAGTACGAGGCCTATTTTATGGAGCTGCTCTGGTATGCTCCGCATCTTAACACTGAGAAACTTAAGGTCAATAGGTTCGTCTTTGGCCTTAATAACAACATACGTGCAAAGGTTAGGATTTTGATGCCTCAAACCTTGCATGATGTCGTCCAGAAGGCCCTCATAGAAGAGGAGGAGCTTATCAGTGGGGGTCAGACTAGGACTCCAGCGAGACCAACAGGGCAGGTGTCATCTGGTGCACAGCAGCATCAGACCTCAACCAGGCATACGCCGGGGTATCGTGTCTTCCAGAGGGGATCCACTTTCACTACACCTCGATGACCGACGCCTTATAAGTGGACACCTTATCAGGGACCACAACATCAACAGTCGTGTTGACCACAACAACAACAGTTTAGGCCCGTTCAATAGAGTAGACTAGGATTCCAGGATGGTGGGCCATCATCTTCTACTTCGGGTACCAGGACTGCTAGGCCGAAGAAGGGGTGTTGGACGTGTGGGGAGCCACACTACCAGCGCGACTGCCTTGTGGAGAGGACTAGAGCATCTGGATTAGCCAGACCCATTACCATGGGATATTTGGGGAAGGCCCATCAGATTCATGCAATGGTGAATAACTGCCAGGAAGAGCATCAGGTGACTGTGCTTGAGACGATAGGTATTATCGCTGACAATACCCTTAGTATTTTGATAGATCTCGGTGCTATCGAGAGTTTCATTTTTGGTGCAGCGCTAAAAAGGATTAAGGTAAAGGTAGTCGAACAGGATGAGTTTAGCTTCATAGAGATGGCCTCAAGAGACAAAAAAAAGGTTGGAGGAAAGGTTATGGTCTGTATCCTTAACCTGGGAGAGTTTGTCACCAGGGCCAACCTGTACGTCACAATATTAGGATCTTATGACGTTGTGATCAGTATGGACTGGTTGGAATCGCATGAGGCGATACTCAACTACAATACGAAATGATTGAGCTTGGTTTATGATGAGGGACAGAGACATGTGATTGTAGGATGGAACCAGGGAGTTTCCCTGAGGTTCATCTCTTCCTTGCAACTACGAAAGAGCATGCGCAAGGGGTGCAAGATTTATGCGATCCTTGCGTTAAACGAGAAGGGAGTAGCGGAAGGTATAGAACACCTTCCGGTGGTGAGAGAGTTTGCGGACGTATTTTCGGAGGAGTTATCTAGGATGTCGTCGGAGAGGGAATTGGAGTTTACTATAGACCTAAAACCGGGAACTGAACTGAATGCCTTATCGGATGTCGACCCCGGAGTTACAGGAGTTGAGAATGAAACTGAAAGAATTGTTGGACCTGGGACTGATACATCCAAGTGTGTCACTGTGGGGTGTACCTGTTATTTTCATACAAAAGAAGGATGGGCCGTGGAGGCTCTGCATTGACTACTGTCAGTTGAACAAGGCAACGATCAAGAATCAGTATCCATTTTCGAGGATTGATGATCTGTTCGATCAAATGAAGGGCGTGACGGTGTTCTCAAAGATCAACTTGCGATCAGGATACCACTAGTTACGAATTAAGGAAGATGATGTCCCTAAGACCACCTTTAAGATGAGGTTTGGACATTACAAGTTTACTGTTTTACCGTTCGGACTGACAAACGCCCCAGGGGTATTTATGAGTTTGATGAATAGGGTGTTCCGCAAGTACTTGGACAAGTTCGTCCAACTATTCATTGATGATATTTTGATTTACTCTCGGACCATGGAGGAGCATGAAGAGCACTTGTGCTTGGTACGACAGTGTCTGCAAGAGCACAAATTGTATGGGAAGTTGTCCAAATGCTCATTTTATCAATCAAAGATTCACTACTTAGGGCATGTCATCTTCGACGAAGGCATCGCCATGGATCCAACAAAGGTCGAGGCTATTATGGAATGGCCTGCATCGACGAATGTCCCAGAAGTTCATAGCTTCATGGGTTTAGCAGGATACTATCGACGGTTCGTCGAGGGATTTTCGAGGATAGCAAATCTGATCATGGAATTGTAGAAGAAAAACAAGAAGTTTGTTTGGACCAAGAAATGCACAAAATAATTTCGGAGGCTCAAGGAGTTGTTGACAACAACATCGATACTAAATGTCCCTGACATGGACCCGAACTTCTTGGTATGCACTGATGCATCCAAGGAAGGCTTAGGCGGAGTATTGATGAAAAATGGACGAGTGATCGCTTACATCTTGAGGAAACTGAGAAGGCATGAGGAGAACTACGCGACGCATGATTTGGAGTTGTTAGCCATTGTATATGCCTTGAAGGTTTGGAGACACTACTTTGTTGGATGAAAATTTGAACTAAAGACTGACCACTATGGACTACACCACATATTTATGCAGAGCGACTTGAATGCTCGACAACGACGTTGCTCGGAATTGCTTAGCGAGTACGACTTCAAGATTACTTACATAAAAGGAACAATGAACCGAGTGGCAGATGCATTGAGTCGGAGACCATGCATCTTTTCGGTGCTGTCTCTTTAGATGAATCTACGAGAAAATATTCTAACTTTACAGTGTGATGATGACTGGTACAAAGAGGTCGAGGGTTTTATCGGACAAAACACAATGATGGTACCAAGATTTGAAGGATTTTTGTTTGATAGCGATGGCTTATTGAGGTTTAAAAATTGGATTTATGTATCGTCCAACGACGAGTTGAGGATGTTGATCCTAAGCGAGGCTCATAGAGAAGTTTACATGGCTCAACCGGGAGTCACGAAGATGAGGGAAGACCTTAAACCCTTATTCTTCTGGAAGGGAATGAAGGCAGACCTATTCAACTATGTGGCCAGATGTCTAGAATGTCAGCAAGTAAAGGCTGAACATAGACACCCAACATGATTACTACAACCACATGCTATTCTGGAATTGAAATGGGAGGTTATTTCGATGGATTTTATTGTCGGATTGCCACTGACGACAAGGAGACATGACTCAATTTTCGTAGTAGTAGACACTCTAACGAATATTTCTCACTTTATTCCTGTGCGTACAATGTATCAGGCACCTAACATAGCTATAGTTTTCATCAGTGAGATTGTGAGGCTTCATGGTGTGCCTAAGAGGATTATATCCGATCGAGGATCGATGTTTACTGGACGATTTTGGACGAGTTTCCAAGAGGCTTTGGGAACCCAACTTAACTTTAGTACTGCGTATCACCCAGAGACTGATGGGCAAACCAATCGAACCAACCAGACCTTGGAGGACATGTTGCGCATGTACGTGATGGACCAACAAAAGCGTTGGGAGAAATTCTTACCACTGGTGGAATTTGCTTATAACAACAGTTACCAAAGCACCATTAATATGGTGCCTTTCGAGTTCCTTTACGGGCGACTGTGTCAGACGCCTTTGAGTTGGGATCGGCTTGAGGATAGGGTCTTGGTGGGACCAGAAGTGATCCAAGAAATGGAAGAGAAAATGCAAATAATAAGACAAAGGATTAAAGAAGCACAGGATCGACAGAAGAGTTATGCCGATGCACACCGTGTCGACCATAGTTACGAGGTTGATGATCGGGTTTTCTTACGGGTTAAACCGCATATGAGTTCGATCAAGTTTGGAAAGGGAGATAAAATCACTCCTAGGTTCGTGGGACCCTTTGAGATTGTGGAGAGAAAGGGGCCTGTGGCCTATTGACTAGCCTTGCCTGATTCTTTGAGGCGTATGCACGATGTTTTTCATGTATCTGTTTTGAGACATTATATTATCGATCCTACAAATGTTATTGACATGAGTTCCTTGCAGGTATCAGATGAGGGGGTGCTCACAGTTGATTTGATCCACATATTTGATCATTGTATTCGACAACTACAATGTCGAAGAATAGATCGGGTCAAGGTCCAGTGGGACAACTATAGTCTGCACTCGGTGACCTTGGAGGACGCATATGATATGCACCAACAGTTTCCATTTTTGTTTGATAGATAGAATTATGATACTATGATACACATTATTTTGGCTCTTATACTGTGAAACTTCGGGACAAAGTTTAGACCAAGAGGGGGTGTATGTAACATCCCGCTCTGGTGCACTGAGCGAAATTATTCTTTGAGGATACTTGCTCGCAAGTGATCCGGATTATTATGCTATTAAAACATTTGATTTTGATTATGAGGCATTATGGGTTGATGACATGTTGTTTTACTGCATTGACATAGACAGGTGTTGTTGACTCGGTTTTACCAAGTGTGAAGGATTTTGAGCCTCGAGGATGAAGAGGCATCGATGGAACCCCTTGGAATCTGGATCGAGTCAGGGAGTGTACCATTAGGGTTTGATTGTTTTACTGTGATATTAGTGCATCTGATTAGATGATATGATATGGATATATTCTGATATGATTCATTGATGATGCAGGCTAACAATATCTTGCCGACCAGACTCACATGTGGAGTAAAGGGGTCACACACGACTACCAAATATGTTGAGGGAGAGGTGTGGACAACAACCCTGCCACAGCCTACTAGCACTCCCGCCATGGCTTGAACTGTAGGTTAACATTTACCTAGTTCGAGAGGACCCACGATGCCATGAGGGCAGACTGCGACAGTCTCTCACGATGATTCTAAGGGGTGTGAAATAAGGCGGGGGCCTTATTCCTTAGAGGCCCTTAGTCTCCCACAAGTTCACTTGACAGAGTATTGACTACAGGGGTTTTTGATGTCTACCAAGTCAGTCAAGAGGCGAGTGGAACCCTTGGAACACGTGGTGCATCCTGAAGGGCACGTCATGGAAGGGAACAAATGAGGCGAGTGGCACCCTTGGAGCACGTGGCGCGTCCTGAAGGGATGTCGCGTAAGGGAACAGATGAGGCGAGTGGCACCCTTGGAGCACATGGTGCATCCTGAAGGGCACGTCGTGCAAGGGAACAAATGAGGTGAGTGGCACCCTTGGAGCACATGGTGCATCCTAAAGAGCACGTCGTGCAAGGGAACATATGAGGTGAGTGGCACCCTTGGAGCATGTGGTGCGTCTTGAAGGGCACGTCGCGCAAGGGAACAGATGAGGCGAGTGGCACCCTTGGAGCACCTAGTGTGTCCTGAAGGGAACGTTGCGTTGTTAATGATAAATGAATGAACCTAGACGACCTTAGGATGAATAACGTGATAAGAATTTTTAAAACATTTTCCCTAATAAAATGTCCCCCAACACGAAAATTTAAGGTCTAGGTCTAAATTATGCTAGTGGTAAAATTTTAACTTTAAAAAAAAAATTAATAATAAAATAATATATATATACACAAAATAAAAATAAAAACAACATAAATAATAATTATACTTTTCGTTAAATCTTGTAAAAGGAAGGGGGTAATCAATTTTAAATGATTCATAAAAATCTCTTAGGGTAAAATAAAAAAAAGGGAAATAATTGTTTTATTATTTTATGATAATTTAAAATTATTAACTAAAAAGGGAAAAAGGAAAAAGGGGGTTAATTTCTACACCTGCCAATTTGAGTCCTAAATGAAAAGGGGAAAGAGAGAAATCTAAAATATTTAGAAAACTAGGAAAAGAGGGAAACATAAGAAGAAAAGGGAAACACAAGGGAAAAAGCAGAAAGTCAAACTTAGTAAGGTATCTACCATTAAGAACTTTCTAATTTAAAACTGAACTAGGAAATTGATAATGGGGAAAGTCATTAAAACCTATAAGAGAATTTGGGGACACCTAGGAGAAATTATAGGAGTGACTGTAGGTGGGTGAGGGAAATAAGGGAAATTAATTTGTGGAGGAATGAAGGGGATGGGTGACACTTGTACGGGGAGGATTTTTAGGATTTAATTTTTAAAACTTTAATTAAATGAGATTTTAGGAAAGTAAGGGACTTTGAAACTCTATATAATGAAGGGAGGAGAAGGATGAATGATCTCTTATGTTTGCGTAACGTTACGCTGCAGAAATCTCTACTTGAATGACTTAGCTTGTGGGAGTTGGGATACCGATCTCGGTGAGGAGTGGTAGCTCGGCCTTGAGAGGCGAGCTGGGAGCTAGCTGAATCTATGGATAGTGTGTGTGGCCCCTTCGCAGCTCGGGGGGCTAAGGGGGAAGAAGAGTACCCCTAGGATTGGTTGGGAGGTACCGGTGAAGTCTCGCTGGTCGACAAGCGAGAGTTGCACAGAGTGCGTGGGACATCCACTTAGAGCGGGCAATCAGGCAACGATATGCTCTCTTCATTTTTGGTATGGTAGATTGTTGTAGGATTTATGCTTGGCTGCATGTTTATTTGGGTGAGTGAATTGATTGTCTAGATTGATGACTAAAATTTTTCTTAGCCTAGCTTGATGATTGATTGACACCCATGGCCTTCGTTTCCTTGCATGTCTTGACCACCTTGTGGTGTTTTGATTGTGACCCTTGTGGTTGTTTTGCCTTCGTCCCTAGCTCACTAGTCCTCGCCTAAGAAGTCGGCCAGGAGCCTGATCTACAGTCGTTGCCTCGGTGTTAATAGACCTATGGATCTTAATGCCCTTCTTTTCCGTGCAAGGATGATGAGCGAAGGACGCACCTGTTAGCTATCTACCCTTGATGTTGGTCCTTGGCTGAAGGTTCGCCTTGTGCCCGAATGCATTTTTTTTAAACCTGCAAATGTGATTGTTGGAGAAGTTTTTACTTAAACTCAGCATGCTTATAACTCGTCGTTATCTCGTCTTTACCCCGTTTTTATATCTTGATGGATCATTTGACCCTGCATTTTTATTCTTGGTTAAGTTATAATCTGCGTTGTGTATTGGTATTCTGGCAATGGAAAAATGATTTGGTTTCCTGTCTGCATTTTTATATTTGGTATTTTGGCAATGGAAAAAAATGAATTGATTTCATGTCTGCGTTTGTGTATTGGTATCGTGGAATGGAAAAATGTTTTTATTTGTTGATCCCTGTCTGCGTTTTTTCTTGGGTACCCCATGCGAATGAAAAACGATTTTTTTATCCTTGGCGAATGAAAACATTTATCTGTGTCTGCGTTTCTTGTTGTTACCACGATTTTAATCACCATGAAATTAATACTCAAATTTTATTCCCACGACTTGCTTAAAAAAACATATGTTGAGTGGCTACTAACACGCCCACTACTTTCTTAAAAAAATTATGTTGAGTGGATGTTGAATTCACCCACGTTTTTAGCTTTTCAATTCATGAATTTACTTGCTGGAATGACCACGGTTTTGGGTAATTAAAAATTGACTGTGTGCATGTTGAATTCGCCCACGTTTTTCGCTTTTCAATTCATAAATATACTTGCTGGAATGACCACAGTTTTGGGTAATTAAAAATTGGTTGTGTGCATGCTGAATTCACCCATGTTTTTAGTTATTCAATTCATAAATTTACTTGCTCGAATGACCACGGTTTGATAATTAAAAATTGTCTGTGTAGTTGTTGAAATCGCCCACCCTTTTTTTAGCCATTTTATTCATAACTGACTTGCAGTAATGACCAATATTCTACCTTTAAACTGTGACTACGTTTTCCCTTGAGTGATGGACTACGTTGATGTTGATTGGATACATTTGCCTTTAATTGTTGAGTTGCCGTCGACTGGGCACAATTGGCCACCATTGGTGCACTACGTTTTTGCTGATTTTTGTACATTGAGTTAAGTGGTCAACGGATTCATTCTTATTGTCTAAATGCCTCTGTGAATTAAATGGTTAAACAGTTAGGTAAGTTGCCTTGTTATTGATAGATTCTTTGTTATGTAAAATTGTCATATTAAATGCCAGAACAATTGCAACAACAAGGTTAATGGTCGACATTTTCCTTTTGTTGTTAATTTCCATGTTAATTGCAATGCTAAATGCTATAATATTTTCCTTATTAATTGCCAGAACAATTGCTACAACATTATCAATGGTCATAAGATTCATTCTTAATGATTACGTGCCACCGCGAGTTAAATGGTTAACAGTTAGGTGAATCGCCTTGTTATTGCGCTATCATTGTTATGTTAACATTCATGTAAATTGCTAAATTAATTTTTATGCTAATCCTTATGTCAATTTCCTGGTTAACTGCTATATTAATTGTTATGTAACTACTATGTTAATTTCCTTGTTGAATTGCTCCAGTAGTGTTAATAGTTAGTAGTTTCCTTCTCATTGTTAATGGACTGCTAGTATTGTTAGTCCGGACAATATAGTTAGACTACATGTTGAGGTTTAAATTGTTCATAAGGGATATAATGGTAGCATTATACTTTAAGTTGTTAATGTTGTTATTTAAGTTAATGGCTAGTCGGAAGGGGATGTGGATTAATATAGAATATCTCTTTTAGGTTGTAATAATGATTAAATTAGTATGTTTAGTAAACACTAGATTGCAAATTTTAGACTTGCTAAATTGATTATAATTTAGGTTAGATTGTATTTATGATTATAGTTCTAGTGTTGATTACTTAGGCTTTCTAAATTGATTGTTTTAACGTTAAGTTAGCGGGTGCATTAATGATTAGTTATAACTTGACGTGCCCCGTTAGAATGGAACCCATGTTAATTTAGAATGTAGTCATGGACCAGTTAGCCTGGGTGTTTGGTGGGGTCGGGGATGATGTCGTGTGGGCTGTCATCACCCCTTGCCTTCATTCCTTAGTGTCTCCTTGACCCTTTGTGTGGGGGGTAGGTATAGTTTCCCAGTCAGTATTCGGCTCCTAGTGCATCAAAGTTTTCTTGAGCCTTGGTCCCTTTTTGTTTTTCCCCAGGGTTATTGTCGCGCCTCTCTTCTGGGGACGACATGATTCTTGATGTGGGGATCATGGCATACCCTATGGGTTAGCGACGAATGATATCTTGGTCGGAGTCGGTGCCTACCATGTGAGCATGGTTGAGAGTCACATGTTAACTTGGGCGCATGCGTTGGTTCGTGTGCCTTGAGGTTTTAGTCTTGTTCATTAATGTCATTATGTCGGGAAGGGGAAGTTGTCCCTTAAGCTTGTAGGCATGTCTTGTTGTGTCGGGCGGTTGGTCGTTACTCCTGGTTTTCTGTGCCTGTTTGTCCGGTTTCCCTTATGTCTGTGCGCGGTGTCGCAGTTACCTGTTACTTGGGTTGCATGCTTTTGTTCATTCTCTGGGGTGTGGTCAAATGTTTGTTGTCATTGCCTTCGTGCCCTTAATTCTTCAAAAAAAAATAAAAAAAAATTGTCTTCGCCTGTGGCCGCATCAATGTAGTTGTTACACAGATCTTTGATTAGGCCCAAGAACTTCACCTTCCTTGAATCAAAGAAGAAAAGATCCTTGTAAGGCCTTGTAATGTCTAGACCCATTTGGTCCATGACCACCTTGGGCATTAGATTATGGGATGCTCCTGAGTCTAACATAGAATTATGCAAAGTCATATCATGAATCTTCAAACTAACATAGAAATGAGAGACCTAATCAACGTCACTACTCTCCTCTACACATGTGCCAAACAAGATGGCAGGATGATCATCTTGTATATTTAAAGTATCATAAGTTTCTTCCATCTTGAGCATATTAATGATCTGATTTATATATTCATTATTCTTTATCAGCTCATTGAATGGAACATAGATTTTAATTTTGGCCATCTCACTTTCAAAGTTAAAGGGAAATGAGGTTTTTTCTACCTCTTTGATGACTGCCTCCTTTCTTACTTCAGGTACTTTCTTTGGAGGTTCTTCCTTCTGCTTTCCTTTCGCCACAACATCCTTTGAAACAGAGTCCTTCTTAGGCTGACTCGAATAAGGTGTATTGTTTTGAGAATCCTTGGTAGGATTTCCCTTTGGAGGATTTGCAGACACCTTTTTTCTTCGAAGATTATATTGTTTATGGAATTGCATGATGGCATTCTACAGTCCTTTCTGATAGTCTTCCTTTTCCATTGATAACCTTTCATCATTCTCCTACATGTATATATAATTTTCATCCATGAAATGATCATGTTCTTCTTTAGTTAAAAACACCTTTGTTTCATCACTATCACAACAATGCATATTGTCTTCAAAATTTTCATCAAAATTTCCATTTACATAATTGTTTTGAAAAGGAGGTATTATTTGTTGATCACCCCGGTTCCCCTGGTCTCTTTGTCTGATCTGTGGAACTGCTAGTATCCTTTGATTTCTGGGTGTATAATCAACCTGATCTCTGGCGTTAGGATTATTATCTAAGGACATCCTTTCCATGCGTTTCTCCATAGTCTTCATCATCAACTCAAATTTCTCTTCTGATGACTGTGAAGTTGAAGGTTGTTCCTTATCTTGAACCTTGTTTATATCTCTATCATAATTATATTTGATCTTTCCTGAAGCCATTAGATTTACTTCAACTTATATTGCATCACTCATCATATCATCTAGTGAATTGGATATTCTTTCTCTCAACAACAAAGAGAAGTCACTGTCAAAGGAATCAACATATCTAAGTTGAGAATCTCTAGGAGGAGGTTTTACTTCAGTAGGAATTGAGTTGTAAACTTTCATAAATCTAGCTGAAAAATCATGTACTATTTCATCAGGTGACCTCCTCATGTTTTTGTACTGAGTTAGCAACTGAAGGGAGTTTTTCTTGTCACCCCGATTTGAAAGAAAACTTGTTTCAAAGGATGAAAAATATAGGATACTTGCTGATGGGAGAGCTCTGAACCATTTTCTAACTTCACCTACGAGACTTTGTGTGAACAATCTCATTTTTTCATCTTCATAATCTACTTCTTCTAGGTCCACAAAATCATTGATCAGTCTAATTGTTTCTGGGCTGACACATTTCCTTTGTCATCATACAACTTAATCCTCTGATTATAGTCCCGGGGTAAATCATGTAACTGAGCAAGTAGGACAAGGGGGGAAAACCTAGCTGCCATGGTTGTAGGAAGAAATTGAAGTTGTTGATTTTTTTGAGTAGGAATCACAACAGGTCTAATAGAGGCAACTAAAATTAAATCTTGGAACCTCTTCTCATCAAAGATGATTTCATTCAAAATGGATTCAAATCTAGTTCTGAACAGAGTTTGCTCAAATTTCAAATCAAAATCAAGGTCTTCAATACTTTTTACTCCATCTTAGGGTAAAGATAGATTTTTGTCCAGACAAAAAAATGGGCTTATTGGCCTTTCTTTTCTCTTGTGTACAAATTTCTCAGAATCATACACAGGGATTATTTCCTTTGGGTCTGGATTTCTTCTGGTATGAATTCTCTTAGGAGCCAGGGTTTATTGTTGAAACTAATTTATGCTACTGATCTCTTTATAATGGAGTCACCATGGTAGATTTAGTTTTAGCCAATAAGGTGTTTGATTCAATGTCACCATCAGGAATCAAATCTGAAGCTTTAATTCATTCTTCTCCCATGGAAAATATTCAATTTCGTCCCCGACAACGACGCCAAAATGTTAACACTCTGTAAATTTGTTCGACTGATAAAAAAAATGACATAGGTAACCTACAAACCACTTTAGAGTTGGGTTCTATCCTACTCAGCTAAGAGAGGGATCTCTCCTGTCACTTGGTCTTTAATAGATGAGTTTTCTTTAACAAGTCACTGGCTAGGTTTTGTTGCTTTGAAGGGTTTTTTTATAATTTTGTTTTCAAGGAAGGGGAGGGACACTTAGGGCCATGGAGTCAAACTTTTGAAAATGAATGGAAGTAATGACTGGTCAGTAGAACTCTCCAAAGGATAAAGGATAAATGAAGTGATGAATCTGAGTTATAAATTGTAATTTGCAGAGTGTAATAAGAAAGGAAAAAGATATAACTGTATCAGAGCATTAAATAAAATGAGTTCTGACTTAGTTAGGAAGAACTCAACACAATTTAAATTGGTTAAGACGAGAGCATCACAAGATGAGTTATGGGCCTTTAACTATGCAATTTAAACAGAAGATAGTGAAAATGAAATCAAGAACACAGGAAATACATACAAAGAAAGAAGACAAATATTAGACCACCACCATTAGAATCTTTTCATGTAGATTTCAACACATCTGCAAGTGCATTCTATTCAGCTTCATAAAATTACATTCAAGTCAAGAAAATTGTGCCCTTGCACTTCTACCAACCCTTAATGCATTTGGAACTCCTAATATTTATACAAGCCGAGTTCCTTCAGTTTGAAACTGATTACAATGATTACAAAGAAACGTTTCAGTATTGAAACCGATTATAATGATTATAAAGAAACGTTTTGGTTTTGAAACTGATTTCAATGATAAGCAAGAAAAATTTCTTGATACAGAGTCTGGCTCCTCTGGCGTTTCAGTCCCTTTCTTCACCACTTGTTCTGCTTTGGTCTTCCACATGATCTACCATCTTTAGTGACATCTGGACATCATCTACTAGGCCCTGGAACACTACATTTTATCTTACCCAACCTGATTATTTCCTTCCATTGCAAGTCAGAAGGAATATCATAATATGTCATTTTCTTTATCAAAATATCCACTTCAATGCAGGAATCATATGACATGACCGACAGTTCAAGCTTGATTTCTTTGAACTAATTCAAAATTTCAAAGTCTGTAATCAGATGCTCAACTAATGTAGCTCCTTTCATATTTTCCTCCAAGTTTTCGAACTTAGAATGATCCATTCTGCACTGAGTCAAACAAGCATTGTATTCTTCCTGATCATACAAGTTTCCTTTTCCATCCCAAAATCGTGGAATTCCTTTGGTAAACAATTCCTCAAATAAATCTTTGAACTCAAGCACACTCTGTTCCATATGTGTTGCCTTAGTTTGGACTGATTTGAATAGGTTATGTTTAGCAATAACCCTCCTGGACCAGATAATTAATGTAGTTCTGTCTTTAACCCCAATAGTCTACATTAGGAACATCGTTGAGTAGATTTATAGCGTTCTGGGCCCATTCAGATGGTTTCTTTGCTAAAGTTTCATTCACAACAGTGAATTTATATCTAGTTGTGATGGCTATGCCATCTTTATCATTAATCAAATTCAAATATGATTTGAACTTGTAAGCTTCAACAACTATAG
>SNQJ01S0002104.1:0-11766 GCA_010110895.2 Picea sitchensis | reverse complement strand
AGTACAAAAGTAATGTAAAATATTATGCAAAACAGATTAAGCATATAATAAATGAGAAAGGACATTGTATACCTTGGAATGATCAGATGGAATGATATTATGAGTCTAAATACAGGTGATCAAGGGTATAATAATGGCAAAAATAATGGGCAAAAAGGTACAATATGTGGTCCTAACAGTGACATCATCACGTCACGTCACTTTGACACTACGGGACTTCGGGGATTTCTTCCTCCTACTCAATCATGAACCATTTCTTCTAGAGTATCAAGTCTCCAGACCTTGGGATTTGATGCCACGCGTCCCCTGTGACCAATGGTTGAGATTAACTTGGGCCTTCGGGAGTTCTCTACTCAATGCTAACTGTAACACCTTTCCTCCGGAGTACCAAGTCTCCAGACTTCATGATCTGGTGCCATGCGTCTACTCGGGTCAAGTTATCGTGGGTTTGGTCTAGTTAAATTCTTCGCCAAGGTTTTAACTACTTTGTGTATTCATTAGGGCCCCACTACCCATGCTCGAGAGGAGTGACACGTGGAAAAATACCAGAAGTGAACACGTGGCCCAATATGAGGGGTGTCATGTGTCACATTCTAACTAGAATTTCTATCTTCCAAAGGTTCTTAACTCACTGAAGTGTGGCACACATCCCATGTGTCCACGTCATCCTTGGTGACGTTAGCAGGCCACGTCACTTTGAATCTTCAGGGTTAGGAAGATTTTACACTTGCACACTCCAATTCTCCTGAACGCAGAACTCTGAATAAGTTGATCTCATGAAACACGTCTCCTTTTATGAATGGTCTGAATGAACTCCAGACTTCGGGACTTCAGGAGTTTTCACTCTATCACACCTTGTTTCTCCTGAATATCGAATTCCCAAACAAGACAATCTGTCGACATGTGTTTCTTTTGACGAACAGTTTGGATTAACTCTATACTTTGGGAGTTTTCACTCTATCACACCTTGTTTCTCCCGAATGAAAAATTCTCGAATGACTGTGATATCTACGGCTCACAACCACCCGCGCATAGATCTGACGACTGAGATATGTTTTTCACCATTGTGCCTTACCTTCTGCTCTTGTCTTCATCTAACGACTCTGATATATCCTTGGTCAAATCCAAGGGTAAACAATTCTCCCCAGATCTATAGTGTAGATCCCCTTTTCTCTATAATACATAAACTTCACCGAAGTCACGAAGTCCAAAAGACTTGGAGGTTAACTCTCATGCACCTTTTTCTAGATCTAAGGGTTGGAAAAGTTGGCCTTTCCCCCCCGCACATATCCTATGCCCCAATTCCAACCTTGTGGCCCAACACAATGATTTTTGTGACTTCTTTCTCTGTTTCCAATCCATAAACCATTATACCTCCTGAGCTTCATAACACGACCAAGGTATTCTATTGACACCCAGGGGCGCTCTTAACTCATATTTTATTCATTTTGACATCAATTCACTCTAAAATATTTGTTTCATTAACCACTTACATGACCCATCTAGGCTTAGTGTTGAAACCATTGGCTCTGATACCATTTTTTAACGTCCCCAGCCACCAACAAGTCGGACATCATCACTGGGTAAACATATTTTTTCTCTAATACCATTTTGTAACATCCCCAGCCACCAAAAGGTTGGGCATCGTCACTAAGTAAACATATGTTTTCTCTGATACCAATTTGTAACATCCCTGGCCGAACCACCAGTAGGTCGGGGCACGCTACCTCAAAAATAACTCTTTTGTGGAAATATTCACATATAAAATTAACAGGAAATGAAAGAGATAATATGGAAACATACATGCAACGAAACACGTGATATTATTACGAGAATCACAGACATGAACTTAAATACATCATTCAATCATTAAGAACATAAAAGATACTTATCTCTTAATTGAAGTACACCAACTGCATGCAGACCTTACACGAACCTCCCAGCCTTAGACCATGATGCTCATCACTCTCAAGAGTGGGTCACCCCCGAGCTGGGACTAAACTCCACCAGGAAAGGGATTCCTAGGCTAGGCAAGGACAATAGGAATTTGCATAGTAAAACAAGAAGTATTTCCTCCAAGGAGCCACTTACGCCCACATCTCACATACTCGCATTCCCCACATGCCTTTCCCACTCGAATATTATACACCTTCACTATCCCACAATCCATTAGTTGCTTCACCTCCCTTTACAGGGCTTCACTAATAGGTCGGATCAGGAATTCTCAGAGCTCTATAGCTACTACTAGAATCCCTCCAGGAGAAATCACTTCCTCAACACACTCTCTCACCTAGAGATAGTTGCTTACGGGCTTGAAAACCTACCTCTTCTATCCACGGGCCTGACAACCCACTTCTTCACTCTTGCTCTCAGAGAACCAATAGTAGCTCTGGTGAACCCCTTCAGAATTTGGCTAAGGTACATGTATTTTGTTCATTTTGGAAATGCACAGGATATGGCTCAATACCGACAGGGTCTAGAGGTGTGTGCGTGCTCAGAGGTGTGTACAGGTTTTAGAGGTTGCAAAGGTCAACGAAGGAGGGATAAAAATGGTTGTTTGTGTGAATTCTCAGTCTCTGTACCTACATGAGTGGGGATCATGGAGAGAATGGCGAGCCAACCCCCACAATGATAGATGTCCCCCCATATAACTACATGCGCCCAAGTTGACACATGGCTCTCTTGGGAGCTCTTCCCTTTCCACTTGGAGTTCGTTCCCCTTTCCCAAAGGAACTTAGGATATCAGGGTTTATTTCCCAACTTTATTATCTTCAGAAAATACATTATAATATTCCCTTGGGTTAAGCCCTCAAGCTTAGCCCTTTTCTCCTAGCCTCCCATCCCCCTTTCCTTACCCATCCTAGTGGAGCTTAGTCCCCCATAACTCTTTCGCCGTGGTCAATCTACACACAACAATGTTGTTATATTAATAATATGAATATTTACATGTACAGAACAAGATCCTGGCCTTTAACATCTAGGCTCTCTGGCCTAATAAACACATAAGTCTACCAGATTATAATTACTTGGCTCACCAGGATACAAAACATGTTACATTCATAATCACAATCGGGGCTCAGCCTTGGGATATTACAACATATGCATGAGGGACATGTATTGGTTCTTTGAGATACTTCATTGATGATATGGTTCAGATCTACATGTGGTTGATGCTATGGTATATGGTACAAGTTAAACATGGTTGATTCTATAGTTCACGATTCACCATTCTTGTTGATGTATCTTTAGTTCATGATTGATGCATGATTGATGCATGAGATAGTATATATGTTGGTATACATTTGATGCATGGTACAATACAATTGTTAGTTGTTTTATGAGAAAAAACAGGTTGATGATAAAGTGACAGTGATAGTGATATAGTGATAGTGATAGAGATAGAATGACATAGACAGTGGTAGTATCAATGGAATATTTTTTGATAGAGACAATTGGTCTACACTTATACTCCAGGGCGGTAGGACGGGGCAATGATAGGTGGTTGTAGCTGGAGAACACAGGAGGTTGTAGCATCCTATTGGTTGGAGCCAGATAATTCAAGGAGTTGTAGCTTCCTTCAGGTTGGAGCTTTAGAATAGGGGTTTGGAGCCTCCTTCCAGTTGTATCTTGAAAATCAGAATTTGGTGCTTCCAATGAATGTATTCTTTTGATATATAAGAAAATAATTTCTTGGTTTTCTCCCTTTTGGGTTTCCACGTAAATTATGGTGTACTGCGATGTTGTTCATGATTATACTACTTATGATATATTGAATGATAATGATAAACTATTGAATATTGTTGATGAATAAACTGTGATTAAAACTACTATAATTTCTCATTATTGATTCACCCCCCACCCCCTTTCAGTGAAACAACATCCTCCAGTTCAACAGTGACTTTAACTTTTATTCTATTAAGAAGAAGTATATTTGTTTTGTTGACTCAAAATATTATCACCTCTTATTATAAGACTACAAATTATTGCAATGCTTATCTATATAATTATAACATAATAATAAAAGGTGGGATCCCCTAGAAGAAACCATATAAATGGCTATTTTCAAACATTTTCCTCAACACATTTGCATATATTCATATCAATGGTATTATGGTGTTTTATGTGATGCTTGACATGTTTAGATGATGTAAAATGTTTATGTCAGTATTGAAACTTTTTTTACTACCCAACATCATGATATTATTAAGTATGGCGCCTACGAAATCTACAAAAAACATGTTATGTTTTATCCGTATGATTATATCCATATTGAAAATCAAAGTTCCTTTTAATATATGACCTTCAGTGTGTATTAAGTTTATTAATTTGATAGCTTATGTGGCATCGAGCATCGATACGCCTTTTTATGTGACAATACATCAAGAAACCATGGTTATATATACATACATATACAATGGTATATGGTAAATATTTAATATTATAAAGATATGGTCACTTAGGTTTTATAAGGAACACAAGAGGTATGGACTGTGACCTATATTAATGGATATAAGCATTGATAGAAAAAGTTAGAGGTTTCATTGATTTGAAAATGAAAATGGTACAAACCTTGGGTTTTACATAGCACAACGTATATGACATGTAATTGAATGGCATATGCTTGAATATATACAAACACATAAGTCTTGGTTTATTCATATGAGTATACATGTTGATTTGATAAGGTATAATAGTGAAATTATATGATCGATGGAAATGAGGGAATGGCACTTGAGGTTGATATAATGCATAGTTATGAGATCTGACATGGGATATGGTATCAAACTTGTTATGAAATTTGCATGACATGAGTTTTATGGTTTCATTGTTGCATTGTAGAGTTGGCATACACATATGGTATATGGTTTTTGAATGGAGATGTTAGTCACCATTAAATTTTTATTTTGTGAAATCAAGATTTCAGAATCTAAAGGAACGCTAAACCAAGTTGGAATCCTGATAAACTAGGAAAGGGGCTAGATATGGAAGAAAAAGGCTAAATCTGGTAGGAGTGCTAAGTTGATCGAGTCCGAAATATTGTGGATCTTGAGTTCTCAAGATCAACGGACGAGAATGATTTCGGGGGGTGAAGCTACGCGGGGTTTAATTTTGAAGGGCGGTCCTGAAATTTAAACCATAGTTTTCATTCGGAGATACGTGGCGTCACTAGGAGCATTTCGGGGCGAAAAGCAGGTTTCCTCAAAACACTTTCTCACGCCCCTGAAAAATGGAAAAGTATAAAAGGGAATTTAGGTGTTTATTTTATTTTGATTATTATTTTGAACGTTGGACCATTAGAACCTTGGTGCGAGCACTGTCTTCCACTTGCAACTCAACAATACACCAACTGCACGCCAATTCCTCTTGTTTCCAGGTATTCTTCATCACAACCATGGATCCCATCATAAACTCAATAACAGAACAAGATCCTGTGGCAAATGAAGAAGCCCTAATTGACCGAGACACAATTTTTTTTTATGTCTAAATCATTATTTATCCTATCTCTGTGTCCAGAAGCAACATGCCCGATAAAATAGGAAGATGTATACCATTCCAAGAAGCAGTCCAGGCCACCATTTTCCCTTATGCTATCGAAATCGCTTTCTCGTTTCTCAAATTCATAGGTTGGTGCGTCAAACAGTATTCCCATGAATAAAGATTCGTTGTGAATAAACGAGGGTATGACGTCTTGTGTATGGTAGAGAGTTTGTCAATTAGAGATTCCCTCGGTATACCAGAGTCTTTTTTTGCAATTTATGAACCTTTCAATGAATAGAATTTGATTAGGGTATATAGAGAATGACCATCAGAGGTCCAAGATCTATTTTTACAGACAATTATCAAACCTGAAATTTTTTCAAAAGGTCTGTCTTTGCCGATGAATGTAAATATAATGGTCATCGAATTCCAATGGGTCTTCTCCCTATTGAGTCAAGTTTCAGGTCTAGACAATGAAAAATATGTGGTTGAAGTCATGATTGATTTCATTTTGACCTTTTTTAAGTCAGAGTTTGGTCTGTCAGTCTGTATTAGCTTTAATCAATTCCTAGTTGATAATATCAATAAACAACTAGTGAATTTTCTCTCCCTAAGACATTTTAGATACTACACCTATCTATTGAGAATTTTCCTAAAAACCAACAAGAGGGAATTTCCTGAAGAAACATTTGTGTCAAATGAATGTAAAAGGATTACATTACTTATCTTCATCAACAAAGTCATGTCCAAATTTTATAGTTTGATTTTCAATACCAGCCTACCTAGAGTTTTGGATGACATGATAGGTTGGCTATCTACAACCAAATCTAGAGAATAGAGGTGGGGATTGGGTACTATTCATGCACTCAACAGTAATATGGGTTTATGGTTGTCATGAATCCCCTTACCTATTGCCTATTTTTCTGACTCCTAGAATCTTTTCCCTTGAATTCATCAGGTAGATAATTATATCTGAGACAAAACATTTCATGAAGTTGCACAAAGCCTCCAACCTTAAGTTCCCTTTTATCATTGGCCCCTTCATTGTCAAATCTAGATCATGTTTATCTCAAGTTCAATCAAAGATCAAAGAGTTTGGTTTTGCACAGTTATAGGGAAGAAGGTATGATCCACATCAAATCATATCCAAGAGAAGACTGATAAACAAACATGCACCTTATGAGCATGAGCAGGTTGAGGGTTTTG
Organism: Picea sitchensis; assembly: GCA_010110895.2. NCBI lineage: Eukaryota > Viridiplantae > Streptophyta > Pinopsida > Pinales > Pinaceae > Picea > Picea sitchensis. Next base: position 5,082 of record SNQJ01S0002104.1, on the reverse strand, counting down.
ATAAGATGGAAAATCTAGAATTTTGTGTTGATATGGAAGCAATATTGCAACCAATGAAAATGAAACAAGCAGAGGAAACCCTGCAACAAATTAAAACACAACAAGCTCCTCAGAAACTGATAATCAAAGTTCATAAGACAAGTGTTTACAAGAACAGAAGCAGTTCAGAGGCCATGAACATCAATGACCAACAAACTTCCCCAAAGAAGATGAAAGTTACACAGTCTGCACAGATTGTGGATTTAGAAGAGGAAAAGAGTCCAGATACCAAACTAATCTAGATATGGTGGAAAGTGGTAATAGAACTATAGAATTTGAAAAGGAAAGTAAACTCCAAAGTGAAGGAATCTCTAGAATCTTTAGTCGTAAGAAATACATTTTCAAAACATCTGAGTCAGCTTATCAGTCTAGAAGATATTTGGCAAAATAGTATGCTGAGAAGGGTAATATAGCTCTGGGTGAGATGAGGGATTTAGTCCCTGAAGTGGAAAATATCTCTCATCATAAATATTCTTTGTTCACAGTAAGGGATGTTGAAAAGAAGACTTTTAATATTACAGTTGTATATGAAGACAAAGTATCTGAAATAAAGATAAAATACGATAACATAAGTGCTCCAAACATGGTCAAATTCCAAAAACACACTAGTGACATGATATACTTTGATTACCTGAGGTTAATCTTAAAGAATTCAAAACTATCATCTTATGCAATAAAATTGGAAGGACGGTTGAAGCAGGAAGAGGCATCTAGCAGAGCTTGGCAAACTCGAGTCAAGAGGTTGGAATCTAAAGGCCCCTAAGGGTTGAAATATTCATTGGATGAGAAAGACAAAGTGATTCAAAGTTTGAAGAAGAAATTGAAAATTCCTTCTACAGAGCATCCACAAAAAACATAATTGGTTTCTCTAGAACATGAAAAGGAAACACTTCGTCAAGAGACACTAGGCTACAAGGATAGCTTACTGCAGCTAGAACAAGAAAAGGTGAAATGGTCACAAGAGCAGACATAATTTTCAAACAAGGATGTGGTTTCCGCTCCTACTACAGAAGTTGGGTCAAACATTGAAGGACTTGTTCAGGATATTTCACAAGTTATCTTGAAAGAAGGAGAAATCAAAGGGATGAAAGGAAACATGGATAAATTGAAGCAAGCATTGCAGGCAAAGGATGAAAAGATATCTCAATTTCAAAAAGAGAATGAAGTCTTGCAAGAAAGAATAAACAAATTGAAAATGAGGTTAAGAGGAAAAGGTCTATTACAGGGGGCCAATCATATCATCTAGGAATCTATAGTTGTTGAAGCTTACAAGTTCAAATCATATTTGAATTTGATTAATGATAAAGATGGCATAGCCATCACAACTAGATATAAATTCACTGTTGTGAATGAAACTTTAGCAAAGAAACCATCTGAATGGGCCCAGAACGCTATAAATCTACTCAACGATGTTCCTAATGTAGACTATTGGGGTTAAAGACAGAACTACATTAATTATCTGGTCCAGGAGGGTTATTGCTAAACATAACCTATTCAAATCAGTCCAAACTAAGGCAACACATATGGAACAGAGTGTGCTTGAGTTCAAAGATTTATTTGAGGAATTGTTTACCAAAGGAATTCCACGATTTTGGGATGGAAAAGGAAACTTGTATGATCAGGAAGAATACAATGCTTGTTTGACTCAGTGCAGAATGGATCATTCTAAGTTCGAAAACTTGGAGGAAAATATGAAAGGAGCTACATTAGTTGAGCATCTGATTACAGACTTTGAAATTTTGAATTAGTTCAAAGAAATCAAGCTTGAACTGTCGGTCATGTCATATGATTCCTGCATTGAAGTGGATATTTTGATAAAGAAAATGACATATTATGATATTCCTTCTGACTTGCAATGGAAGGAAATAATCAGGTTGGGTAAGATAAAATGTAGTGTTCCAGGGCCTAGTAGATGATGTCCAGATGTCACTAAAGATGGTAGATCATGTGGAAGACCAAAGCAGAACAAGTGGTGAAGAAAGGGACTGAAACGCCAGAGGAGCCAGACTCTGTATCAAGAAATTTTTCTTGCTTATCATTGAAATCAGTTTCAAAACCAAAACGTTTCTTTATAATCATTATAATCGGTTTCAATACTGAAACGTTTCTTTGTAATCATTGTAATCAGTTTCAAACTGAAGGAACTCGGCTTGTATAAATATTAGGAGTTCCAAATGCATTAAGGGTTGGTAGAAGTGCAAGGGCACAATTTTCTTGACTTGAATGTAATTTTATGAAGCTGAATAGAATGCACTTGCAGATGTGTTGAAATCTACATGAAAAGATTCTAATGGTGGTGGTCTAATATTTGTCTTCTTTCTTTGTATGTATTTCCTGTGTTCTTGATTTCATTTTCACTATCTTCTGTTTAAATTGCATAGTTAAAGGCCCATAACTCATCTTGTGATGCTCTCGTCTTAACCAATTTAAATTGTGTTGAGTTCTTCCTAACTAAGTCAGAACTCATTTTATTTAATGCTCTGATACAGTTATATCTTTTTCCTTTCTTATTACACTCTGCAAATTACAATTTATAACTCAGATTCATCACTTCATTTATCCTTTATCCTTTGGAGAGTTCTACTGACCAGTCATTACTTCCATTCATTTTCAAAAGTTTGACTCCATGGCCCTAAGTGTCCCTCCCCTTCCTTGAAAACAAAATTATAAAAAAACCCTTCAAAGCAACAAAACCTAGCCAGTGACTTGTTAAAGAAAACTCATCTATTAAAGACCAAGTGACAGGAGAGATCCCTCTCTTAGCTGAGTAGGATAGAACCCAACTCTAAAGTGGTTTGTAGGTTACCTATGTCATTTTTTTTATCAGTCGAACAAATTTACAGAGTGTTAACATTTTGGCGTCGTTGTCGGGGACGAAATTGAATATTTTCCATGGGAGAAGAATGAATTAAAGCTTCAGATTTGATTCCTGATGGTGACATTGAATCAAACACCTTATTGGCTAAAACTAAATCTACCATGGTGACTCCATTATAAAGAGATCAGTAGCATAAATTAGTTTCAACAATAAACCCTGGCTCCTAAGAGAATTCATACCAGAAGAAATCCAGACCCAAAGGAAATAATCCCTGTGTATGATTCTGAGAAATTTGTACACAAGAGAAAAGAAAGGCCAATAAGCCCATTTTTTTGTCTGGACAAAAATCTATCTTTACCCTAAGATGGAGTAAAAAGTATTGAAGACCTTGATTTTGATTTGAAATTTGAGCAAACTCTGTTCAGAACTAGATTTGAATCCATTTTGAATGAAATCATCTTTGATGAGAAGAGGTTCCAAGATTTAATTTTAGTTGCCTCTATTAGACCTGTTGTGATTCCTACTCAAAAAAATCAACAACTTCAATTTCTTCCTACAACCATGGCAGCTAGGTTTTCCCCCCTTGTCCTACTTGCTCAGTTACATGATTTACCCCGGGACTATAATCAGAGGATTAAGTTGTATGATGACAAAGGAAATGTGTCAGCCCAGAAACAATTAGACTGATCAATGATTTTGTGGACCTAGAAGAAGTAGATTATGAAGATGAAAAAATGAGATTGTTCACACAAAGTCTCGTAGGTGAAGTTAGAAAATGGTTCAGAGCTCTCCCATCAGCAAGTATCCTATATTTTTCATCCTTTGAAACAAGTTTTCTTTCAAATCGGGGTGACAAGAAAAACTCCCTTCAGTTGCTAACTCAGTACAAAAACATGAGGAGGTCACCTGATGAAATAGTACATGATTTTTCAGCTAGATTTATGAAAGTTTACAACTCAATTCCTACTGAAGTAAAACCTCCTCCTAGAGATTCTCAACTTAGATATGTTGATTCCTTTGACAGTGACTTCTCTTTGTTGTTGAGAGAAAGAATATCCAATTCACTAGATGATATGATGAGTGATGCAATATAAGTTGAAGTAAATCTAATGGCTTCAGGAAAGATCAAATATAATTATGATAGAGATATAAACAAGGTTCAAGATAAGGAACAACCTTCAACTTCACAGTCATCAGAAGAGAAATTTGAGTTGATGATGAAGACTATGGAGAAACGCATGGAAAGGATGTCCTTAGATAATAATCCTAACGCCAGAGATCAGGTTGATTATACACCCAGAAATCAAAGGATACTAGCAGTTCCACAGATCAGACAAAGAGACCAGGGGAACCGGGGTGATCAACAAATAATACCTCCTTTTCAAAACAATTATGTAAATGGAAATTTTGATGAAAATTTTGAAGACAATATGCATTGTTGTGATAGTGATGAAACAAAGGTGTTTTTAACTAAAGAAGAACATGATCATTTCATGGATGAAAATTATATATACATGTAGGAGAATGATGAAAGGTTATCAATGGAAAAGGAAGACTATCAGAAAGGACTGTAGAATGCCATCATGCAATTCCATAAACAATATAATCTTCGAAGAAAAAAGGTGTCTGCAAATCCTCCAAAGGGAAATCCTACCAAGGATTCTCAAAACAATACACCTTATTCGAGTCAGCCTAAGAAGGACTCTGTTTCAAAGGATGTTGTGGCGAAAGGAAAGCAGAAGGAAGAACCTCCAAAGAAAGTACCTGAAGTAAGAAAGGAGGCAGTCATCAAAGAGGTAGAAAAAACCTCATTTCCCTTTAACTTTGAAAGTGAGATGGCCAAAATTAAAATCTATGTTCCATTCAATGAGCTGATAAAGAATAATGAATATATAAATCAGATCATTAATATGCTCAAGATGGAAGAAACTTATGATACTTTAAATATACAAGATGATCATCCTGCCATCTTGTTTGGCACATGTGTAGAGGAGAGTAGTGACGTTGATTAGGTCTCTCATTTCTATGTTAGTTTGAAGATTCATGATATGACTTTGCATAATTCTATGTTAGACTCAGGAGCATCCCATAATCTAATGCCCAAGGTGGTCATGGACCAAATGGGTCTAGACATTACAAGGCCTTACAAGGATCTTTTCTTCTTTGATTCAAGGAAGGTGAAGTTCTTGGGCCTAATCAAAGATCTGTGTAACAACTACATTGAT
>SNQJ01S0002103.1:694665-709872 GCA_010110895.2 Picea sitchensis | reverse complement strand
TTTCTTTCAATGGCCTACTACTATGGTAGGTTGACATCATTAGCAGTAGTAATAACAAACACGTGGCAAGGAGAATGAAACTACACCTCATATAGAAAGGCCTTTTATCATATAGAAAGACCTTTTACCAAAAGTATGGTAAAGTTTTCATAAGGAGGTTCATTGCCCAATGCTCATATGTCATTGGGAGAGATATCTAAGCTTTCCCATCGTAAATAAAACACTATGAAGGCCTTTGTACTAGATAATTAGAAGTCTCCAAGAAAGAAGAAAGGAATGAGAGAAAGGGTGGAGCCCTTGATAGAATGATAATATTATTAAATATAAATAATATATTTTAAAAATGTTTTTTATTAAATAAAATTTAAAATTTAACTATAAATATAAAATTATATATAAAAATAAAATATTAATTTATTTAATAAAAAAAAAGACTTTATGATATAAAACAAATATCTCTGGATAAGTAAATAAAATATGTCTATACTTCTCTAATACCCATACCACTTTATTTGAAAATGGAATTTAAAATTTCACACAAAGCCCAATGACTTTATGTTGAATGGATAATATATCAGCTCCCTCTCTAAAAGTAAAGTCTCAACACACCCATTATCTAGTCTAGGCTAGGTTTTAGATGATTCACTCGGCTCATGAATGAGGGGTAGAAACTGATTCATGACTACAGGGGCTTGAATAAGGAAGAATCGCCATAATAGATGTTGATATATTTTGTTACTCGGAAAAAGGAGGACTTTCGGTCAGGGAATGAGAAAAGCATGTGTGGATTCATGATGTAATGTTGTAACCAATCACAACACGATTCAAAGACACTTGATTTAATAGCAATAAAAAGTGGATTCAATTGCATATTTACAGTTGGGTCTCGCTGGCACTAAGGCGGTGGTAAAGAACGCTTGATGCACTGACAAAGGCACTCAACATTTAATAGTATATCCCCTGAGTTGTAGAATGTAAGTGTACATATGCCAATTGTCACTTTAAGAAACAAATTGGCTCTAAATATTATTTTCATTTGAACATGCCCTTCCTAAGCTTTAATGTGCTTTTAGGGTTAATCTAAAATAAGATTTTAAATATTTTGGTCATGATTCAAATTTATGAGCGTTTATGAGCGGAATAAAATAAATAATAGATTGGATATAATAACACAGAGATACGGAGAACAACAACAGATATCCAATGAACAATAGCTTCTATTGAATAAATAAAATAGGCTGAAACTGTAAAACTGTAGAACTGAAAACAACTTGCTCGAATGGTGGTAGCTATCTCTGAGAAAAGATGTGGTTGCTACGCACATTCGTCTGAGCAGAATGATTACAATGAGGCTCCAAAGGATTTTTTAACATTACTCGTGAATTCCAAAAACCTAACCCTAGGAGATGAAACACCAAAAGTTATGTGGGCCCTGATGGGTAAGTTGGTACCTCAACTTCCCAGGGTCATAACTTTTGCATATGATCTCTATTTTAGGCATGTGATAGCCTGTTGGAAAGGTATTTTCGAGAACTACACATTATGTCATCAAAATCCAACTTTATATACAATTTAATTATGGCGGGCCAAAAAAACACTGTTTAGGACCCCAAAACAGCCCTAGAAGTACAGAAAGATGTAATGACATGAAAAATTCCAAATAAGCTAGTTGGAATAGGTCAGGAAAAAGGACTTTCGGTCCTTTTTCCTGACCTATATATTTATAAGATGTTTATATATTTTGTTACTCGGAAAAAGGACTTTCGGTCAGGGAATGAGAAAAGCATGTGTGGATTCATGATGTAATGTTTTAACCAATCACAACACGATTCAAAGACACTTGATTTAATAGCAATAAAAAGTGGATTCAATTGCATATTTACAGTTGGGTCTAGCTAGCACTAAGGCGGTGGTAATAAACGCTTGATGCAACAAAGGCACCCAACACTTAATAGTATATCCCCTGAGTTGTAGAATGTAAGTGTACATATGCCAATTGTCACTTTAAGAAACAAATTGGCTCTAAATATTATTTTCATTTGAACATGCCCTTCTTAAGCTTTAATGTGCTTTTAGGGTTAATCTAAAGTAAGATTCTAAATATTTTGGTCATGATTCAAATTTATGAGCGGAATGAAATAAATAATAAATTGGATACAATAATACAGAGATACGGAGAACAACAACAGATATCCAGTGACAATAACTTCTATTGAATAAATAAAATAGGCTAAAACTGTAAAACTGCAGAACTGAAAACAACTTGCTCGAATGGTGGTAGCTATCTCTGAGAAGAGATGTGGCTGCTATGCACATTCGTCTGAGCAGAATGATTACAATGAGGCTCCAGAGGCCTTTTTAACATTACTCATGAATTCCAAAACCCTAGACATCCAAAAACCTAACCCTAGGAGATGAAACACCAAAAGTTATGTGGGCCCTGATGGGTAAGTTGGTACCTCAACTTCTCAGGGTCATAACTTTTGCATATGACCTCCGTTTTAGGTGTGTGATAGCCCGTTGGAAAGGTATTTTTGAGAACTACACATTATGTGATCAAAATCCAACTTAATCTACAATTTAATTGTGGTGGGCCAAAAAAACATTGTTTAGGGCCCCAAAACAGCCCTAGAAGTACAGAAAGATGTAATGACATGAAAAATTCCAAATAAGCCAGTTGGAATAGGTGGGAGGCCACCAATATCCACCTGGATGTTGTGTAGGGCTTCAAGATAGCCCCAGAAGTGAAAAAACCACAATTACAAAGAAATCTCATCATTACAAAGAAACGTGTTGAACTAAAAATTGTCAGGAGAAGCCAGTTGGAATAGGTGGGTGGTCACCAATATCCATCTGGATCAGTCCTCCCCCCTTAGGAAGCAATGGTATCCATTGCATTGAGTGCCCCCATCAGGCGAAGAACTTTCTGTTGAATTTGGCCACAGGTGAGCCACTTGCCTTGGTGCAGGAGTTGTCCTGCCTTGACAACTCGAAAAAGTTGGATCCTTTGTTGGCGAGTTCCCTTGACCTATGTGTCCACTATGTGATCAGTGTATGTTTTCTCCATGCATTCAAGGTTGAGCTCTATTGGTGTCAATTGTTCTGTGATCTCCGAGGTGTCCAATAATGGTGGAAAATATGGTCGGAGGAGGTCCACATTAAACACTGGGTGCAAGCCAAGGAACCTGGGGGGAGTGTTCAGCTCAAAAGCATTGTCACCCACAACCTTGGTGATAGTGTAAGGCCCATAGCGAAGTGGACAAAGCTTTCGATGAGGCCCTGTAAGGCACTCTTTTTGCAAATGTAACCAGACGTTGTCTCCCACCATAAACTTGTGCAGTACATGGTGTTGATCATGGCGTTGCTTGTACTTAGCATTGCCTTTCTACAAAATCTCATGGACATGTTGGCAGATGTGTTGAATCCGATCAATGAATCTGGTAGCTTTGTAGGCCTCAGAATGAACATGGGAAGATTATGCCTATGTGGTTGTAAGAGGTAGTGCAACATCAATGGGACCCAAGGGTTGGAATCCCAGCCCCACCTAAAATGGTCTATGGTCAGTGGAGCAATGGAGAGCCATGTTGTAGTTGTGTTGAACATAGGGAAGACTCTCATCCCATGTATGTGGATTCTTAGAGTTATACATGCACAGGATGTGCACAATCATCCGATGTTTGGCCATCGGTTTGGAGGTGGAAGGAAGTGGATTTAGTGAGCTTGGTGTCCAATAGTGACCAGAGACTCGACCAAAATGTGTTGAGGAACCTGTTGTCCCGATCTGAGTTGATGGTCTATCATATCCCCAAATGGACCCACACTCGTTCGAAGAAGAGATTGGCAGTATCTATCATTGTGATGATCTTCTTGCAGGTTGTGAGAATGGCCATCTTCGAAAACTAATCAACCACCACAAATACACAATCATTGTCTTTCTTGGTGGATGGTAGGACAAACATGTAATCCATCGAGATGGATTGCCAAGGCCTCTCGGCAGTAGGAAGAGGGGTGTATAAGCCTTGCTTCTTGATGGTTGGCTTGGCAATGGCACATGCAGTGCAATATTTGATATACTTGCTGACATCCTGTCGAAGTTTTGGCCAATAAAAATGTTTCTGTAGAACGACCACAGCTTTTTCCATGCCAAAATGTCCTACCATCCGAATGTAGTGAGCCTCCCAGATCAGATTTCCACGCTCTCTTGCAGGAACACATAGGTGGACCAAATGGCATAACAATCCATCCTGAATGTGAAAATCGGTGACATTCACGCCTGTACCCAAGAGTTGAGAGGTGGTGGCGAAGTCAAAATCACGTTGATAAAGTTGGGGATACTCAGATGCCTCATGCCCACATGAATGGAGCATGGTGGTGAGTTTAGCAACGAGAGATCAACTGAGGCAGTCAGCGACACGATTTGTGCGCCCTGTCTTATACTTGATGTTGATATGGAACTGTCGCAGGTATGTGGACCACTTTTGATGGCGGTCATTCTGCAACTTTCCCTGTGTCTGTATGAACTGCAGAGGCTTGTGATCAGTGTGGATGATTATCTCCTTTTCTAGAATGTAACGTTTCCATTGACTCAAGGCTTGCACAATGGAATACATTTCATTATCATAGGTGAGGTATTTTCTAACGATATCTGAGAGTGTCTCACTATGGTATGTTATTGGATGACCGTGGTGAGTGAGAATTGCGCCTACAACATAGTCATATGCATCAGTGTCAATCTCGAATGATTGTTGCAGATCTGGCAAGGAGAGTATTGGAGTTTATCACAAGCATTTCTTCAAATCATGTTGTGCCTTCCCCATGCGAACTTTTCCTTTCCACCACCTTTGGTCACTTGGTTGAGGGCCCATGCAATATGGGAGAATCCCAACATGAACCATCGATAGAAGTTAGCAAGTCCCAAGAAGCTTCGAAGCTCGGTTAGTGTGGTCGGGGATAGCCAGTCACGGATGACTTGGATCTTAGCTGGACCCACATGCACCCCATGCTCATAAACGATGTAGCCCAAGTATTGGACCATGTTCATGCCAAAGGACCATTTTTCCAAGTTGGCATATAGATTGTGCTTCCGCATAGTGGTCAAAACTTGTTGAATATGTTGCATGTGCTCCTCCCAAGTTTTGTTGAAGATGAGGATGTCATCCAGATATACCACCACAAAAGAGTTGGTGAAGGGTCTCAATACATCATCCATCAACCTCATGAAATTTGTTGGTGCATTTTTTAAGCCAAAGGGCATGACCAACCATTCAAAGAGACCTTCTTTAGATTTGAAAGTTGTCTTCCATACATCAGTCGGTTCGATGGGAACCTGGTGGTAGCCAGACTTTAGGTCAATCTTGCTGAAGAAATTTTCCCCCTTGATTTGGTAAATAAGGTCATCAATTCAGGGAATTGGGTATCGGTTCTTGACTGTAATTTTTTTTAATTCTCTATAATCAATGCAGAGCCGCCAAGTCCCGTCTTTCTTCTCCACCAGTACAATCGGGTTTTCGCAAGGGGAGGATTTGGGTTGGATGTGCCTCTTTTGAAACAGCTCTTGGATATGACGCTTGATTTCGTCATTTTCCATTAGCGAGCGACGATAGTCTAGTCCATTGGGCAAAGGTGCATCGGGGGTTAGATCAATTGGATGCTTGACTTAGCAGTGCGTTGGTACCCCTGTGGGTGAGGAGAAAATGTCTTTGTACTCTTCCACAATCCCATCCATTTTCTTCTGCTGCAAAGAAAAGCTCTGTGTAGAGGTCACGGATGTGGCGGCGACCTTTGGCTTACTGTGAGCATGGATCACAAAGAAGACGAACTTCCCAATCTGTGAAATGACCTCACTGCATTGCTTACCAAATATTAAATAAATAGCGGTAGGCGATGCTACCTATGGTATCCTATACAATTGTCTACCCAAAGTGATAATAACACTGTGGGATCTAAACTCATACACAAAATGTTGTTGCTTCCACAAATATGGTTGGCCTAAAAGAACATCACAAACTTCACAGGTCGAAATATCACACAATACCTCTTCTTTGAAGGGCTTGATGTCGTAGGGCATACGACACTGTTGGTTGACATGAAGCCAGTCGATGGTATAGGGCTACAGGTGCAATGTCATCGATAGGTCCAGTCGCTTGATGACTTCTACTGAGATCAGGTTCTTCTAATTTTCGCTATTGACAATGAAATGAAACAAAGCCCCCTTTACCCACATATGTGAGTGAAAGAGGCGTTCCCCTTCCTTTGGTTCTTCTGGTTTGCTTAGTTGGACTTTGGTGGTAGTGACAGTGGCCCTGGGTTTGGCATCGATAATCGACTTCCCTCCTTCTAGATCTGATTCAGAGTCAGAATCTGCCTCTGACTCAGAAGCTTTCAGCTCGGCCACCAGTGACTGCTTGGAGCAACATTCTTTAGTGATGTGCCAAGGGATTTTATGGTATTCACACCACTTTCCCATGTCCTTCTTCGACTTCTCATTACTCTTCTTGGGTTGCGGCTTGGACTAGTTGTCCAAGAGTGGCCATATAATAACGACAAAATGAGATCTTAGGTATTTCCACGTAATGGTATTCAATGTTTTCATTACTTTGGCCATTGCCACGCGTACATTTTAGTTTCATAGTACAATGGAACAATGAATTGTATGGGTAGAATTATAAGATGTTGACATTTCATATTTGTTTAATGCACGCACACATAAGTGCTCTCACCACCAGCCATGGAAATTCATCAATTGCATGCATATGCTATTATGAAGGACTGTTTAAGTTAGTTTTCTATGGAATTATAATAAAAAAATATTTATTAATAGGGGTAGGAGGTTGGGTGGGGTCATTTTTTATTTTAAAAGAAATTAGGAAGCAATTTTTAAGTGGGGATTAGGCAAGATTACTAATAATCAAAATTGAAGCTTTGACATTAATATAAGGGATGACAATATTAAAACAAATAGGTATAAAACACATACCGACAAAATTGAGTTAAGCAAGATAGTCTTCATAGCACAATAATTAGTGGAAAGTTTTGAATATGTGGAGTTTTTCCACATTCTATGAGGACTCAACTCCTTGTCTTATGAATGGCAAACGAGCCATGCAATTTGTAGTATGGGACTATGAGGGAAAAGGGGAGAATTTAATATTTGGCTATATTTTATGAATTATAAATCAAATTATAGGTATCATATGACACACACCCATTCAATGGACAAGTAGTGATTTGTGATTAGAATGTTTAATCATATTAATGACCTAGAACCTTTGTGCATTCCTATATCCATTGCCACAAGCTGGAATTCATTTGAACCCTGTCAAGATGGGACGACCTAAAGCATGTGGTTTTATGCACATATCGATCTAGGGCTCAATCTTGCAAGCGTTCTTTGTCGTTCTTCTTCACCGAATGCAAAGGTTTGGGAAGGGGATCAAATTCTGTGGTTTTACGTAGGTTTGGAAGTGGTTTAGGACGATCGAGATTCGGACTTCATTAAGGCATGAGACTGGGATGACGGAAAACCCACATTAGCATTCAAACAGATGCATTTTTTGTGAAAATTCAAAGCTTCACAAAGGAATCCACAAGTGTGAAAGGCATTATGTTAAGCCCAATAATGCCTTTCTTTATATGTGAGGAAATGGGTGGGATGAAGGAAAGATTAGGAGGAAACAAATTCAAGGGGCATCACGCAGGTGATGTAAAGATGAATGATTAACACAAATGCATGGATAGAGAAGCTTAGGAGCAAGCAAATATAGTTGGAAATGAGAGAGGAAGACGGGGAGAAAATAAGAGCTCTCCAAGATAGAGTTTTGAAATTGGAATTGGAGCAAAGGTCGGGATATGAGGAATTAAGGAAGTCGGTGACCCTTGTTCTCTATGTTGGATCTCTTGGAATGGACCAAATGGTAGCCATGGAAGAAGATATTGTCCAACAAAACCCTGAACAAGTAAGGAAGCAAATTTTAGTCAAACTCTTGTCTATCAAATATTAGAAGGAAGCAAAATATCCCCAACGACTATGGACCCAATAATCTTTAAAATTTATGATGTTTTGTGAGATAGTTATTTTAGTAAGATAATATATAAGGTTATATACAAGCCAATAGTTAGCTCTGGTACAAAAACTCTAAGAACAATGTGTAGGAATTAATTTTGTTAGAATTTTAGAGAATTTTGAAATTTTTTAAAACAATTTTGCTTTACAAATTTTGTATTTTAGAAGATTCAACTATAACTTCCTTTTAATACAAAAGTATATTTTAAATAATAATAATAATAATTTATTCCTTAATAGAACCATCCTACAACTCATAACCTAATACAACTATGTATACCAATTCATCCAACCTTAAAATGAACTATGTGTTAATATAATATGAATGAATAAAACAATTTTCAAAGCACCATAATCTCATAATGTAAAATTGATGATTGAGAAATTGATAATAACTATGATAATTAGTTATTAATATTTATAGGAGATTGGCAATGAATAATTTTCAATATGTAATTAATTAAAATAATAATATTAACTTTCAAAATATGTTATATATTTAAAAGTTGAGGCAGTGAAATATTTTAAAATTATTTTCAAAGCACAAGATCTTCCATCGACTTGTGACCAAGTAAAAGTGGTGAGTCTTTACTCTAGATTTGTAACTGAAGTCGAGGTCGAGGCCCTTTATAGTCTGATACTCTTGGGGGAACTTAAAGAGGTTTTATCTATGTTCAAACTTAACAAGAGTCCAGGGCTCGATGGCTGGGCGGTTGAGTTTTTTATTCAGTTCTTTGATCTGGTTAGGGGGGATCTCTTATAAATGGTGGAAGAATCGAGATTGAAAGGCATTATATCCGAAGGAATCAATTCAACTTTTTTAGCCTTAATCCCAAAAGTAAATAAGCCTCTCACTGTTGGGGATTTTAGGCCCATCTCCTTATGCAACCTGTGTTACAAAGTTATTACAAAGATTATAGCAAACTGGATAAAGCCTGTCATGTCCAGATCACTCTCAGAAGAGAAACTAGGGTTTTTGAAAGGTCAACAGATCCAAGATGCTATTGGGACGGTACATGAATGTCTCCGTAGTATCAAAGAAAAGAATTTAAAATCCCTTGTTCTGAAGCTGGATCTTCAGAAGGCCTGTGATTGTATAAATTGGGACCTTTTAAGGATGATTCTAATCCAAACTGGTCTGGGTATAAGGATGACAAATTGGATTATGAATTGTGTTGTTTCCTCTTCCTTCGTTGTTTTATTAAATGGAGAGGCCATTGAATTCTTCAAAAGTGGTAGAGGGCTTCGCCAAGGGTGCCATTTATCTCCTATGTTATTTATTTTGGTAATGGAAGGACTAGGCCTTCTACTAAAAGAAGGTCAGAGTGATGGAAAGTTGACTGGTATAAAAGTCTCCAGAACTATAAAAATACTTCATATTTTGTTCGTAGATGATGTCATTATTATTTCAAATGCTACAATGAGTGAATGGTGGGAGATCGATAAGATTATTAAATTGTTTTGCTCGACTTCGGGTCTTAAGGTAAATGGAACAAAATCTTTTGTACTTCAAGAGGGATTGTAGGCACTGGATTTAGCTCCTTACAGAACTCTTTTTCCCTATACTTTTTATGATCTCTCAACTGGTTTTAAATATCTTGGCTATCACTTAAAAACTGGGTTGCAACGAGTCCAAGATTGGAACTGGATGTTGAAAAAAGTGGAAAAAAAGATAGCTAATTGGTGTTATAAGTGGTTATCTTTGGGAGGGCACTTTAATTTATTGATGTCTGTTTTAGAAAGTTATCATGTTTACTGGATGTCTCTGGAGGCCATCCCCTTTACTGTGTTAAATAACTTGAGAAAAATTATGTTCAATTTTCTTTGGATGGGTAACAATGAGTCAAACCATTATCATCTCTGTAAGTGGGAACTTCTCACAATTCCAAAAAATATGGTGGATGGGGACTGCGAAATATATTCGATTTTAATAAGGCCTTGGCTGCAAATTCTCTTTGGCGAGTATTAATGTGTGATGGTATTTGGCATAAAGTGATAAATGACAAGTATCTTCCTCACACTACTGTTAAAAATTGGTTTACATCTCCTACTTTCCACCAGAACACGGCATCCAGAATCTAGAAAGGTCTCCTGAAAATCAGTTCACTTGATTACACATTGGTTAAGTTGGTCTCCGGGTTCGGGTCATCTCATTGCTCTTGAAAGAGACAGGATCTTAGGGATGGGTGACAAGTCTTTCCTCTCCTTAAATATTTTGTCTAAATTAAAAAAGCGCAATATCACCTCTCTCTCGTAGGCTAGGAGGCTTATTGGCGATCACTCCTCCTTATCTTTTTGGATCTCCAGTACATATTTAGGCCTTTCGGGAGTTTTAGAAGCATAATGGAACCCGTTTCGGAGGGCTCTTATTGATTATGGTTCCTACCTCCAGGATTTAGAAGATGAACTATTATGGATTAGTGGCGATAATTCAGGATCCCTCACTGTAAAGAATACTTATTAGGCCTTATTATCAACTCAGGGTTTGTTGAAAGTTAGAGGGTGGAGACACGCACTCTGGAAATGGGACCTACAACTCAAAATCAAACTTTTTATCTGGCTCGCAGCGGAGAATAAAATATTAACATGGGAAAATCTACAATCTAGAGGTTGGGAAGGACCTAGTCATTGTCATCTTTGTTATCAAGATATTGAAAACATCAATCATCTCTTCATTCACTTCTCTTTCACTAAATCGGTTTGGGAGAGATTGGTTACGATTCAGAGTTACAAAAATTGTTGGAATGGGAACATCCTGTCCAACTGTTTCAAAAACTGGGTGGAGAAAAAGTCTTTCCCATCATTGATTATTGCCCACATTTGTTGGTTTATATGGTTAGAGAGGAACTCAACAATTTTCGAGGAGACTAAGTCATCTATCCACACAGTGATTTATAAGGCCCCAGGCCTTCAGAAAAGACAATTGGCAACTCAAAAGTCTGCCCCTTTGCGAGTTATTATGATTCCTATGCAAAGGAATACTACCATAGCATGGTTTGATGGAGCTGCCCAGTTGGATGGAAATCAATGTGGGGCTAGTGGACTCATAAAAACCCCAGACTTAACAGTCTATAGATGGGTTTATAATTGTGGGGGAGGTACAAATACTGGAGCTGAGCTATTGGGAGTATGGGCAACTCTCATGTTGGCTTCAAATTTGTCTTTTCTTACACTCCAAATTCTAGGCAATTCAAAAGTAGTGATCGATTAGCTATCCAATAGAGGAAGACTTCAAACAAGTACAATTTAGGGTTGGAAATCTAGAATAAAGGATTTAATTAAATCCTTCCATGATATTAGTTTTGAGCACATCTACAGGGAATTTAATGTGGAAGTTGATCATCTTTCAAAGTTGGCATTAAGGGAACCAGAAGGCAAAATCACTTTTTACCAATGGATTAATGGGATTGAAGGTCCCAAGCGACATCTTAGTCTTTACTATGTCATTAGTCCAAGCGACATCTTAGTCTTTACTATGTCATTAGTATTTTTCATTTCTGGTGTTGTTTTAGATATTTTGGTACTTATCTAAAGTCTATTTCTGAGTATATCATAGACAGTTTTATTACTCAGATGTTTCAGATTTTGTTTTTATGAAGATCTCTTCTAGATCCTTTTGGTCTTTTTGCATGTGAATGGAGTATTGTATATGGGATTGGTGTATAGTTTCTTTGCCTCTCCTTTTTGGGACAGTCTATCTCTTGTATTGGTCCTAGTCATCGACTTTGAAGATGTAAACAAATTATATTTACTAATATAATTGAGCTAATATTCTATTGGGAAATGCTTAAAACACGTTGTTGTATTTGAGATTAAGGGAACAATTCATAAAATAAAATTCAAAAGCACTTTCCATGCTTAAAACACGTTGTTGTATTTGAGATTAAGAGAAATCATAATGACTTTGATTATTCATGGATGTTGTGTATTTTTATGGATGAGTAAAATGCAAATTTATAAATAAGTTAAAAATATATTCCGGCAATTAAGTGAGTGTACATTAACAAATAATGATTTATTAATAGATTTTTAAACAATCAAACAATAATAATTATGAGAACTAAAAACACAATAACATTGAGTAAATGTACACATTTCCTTTTTTATAAGTAGATACAAAATTGGGTAAGATAAAAGTGTTGTAATAGAATGTTGTAACTTGAGTCCTATAAAGAGATGAAAGTGAAGTTTGATATCAAAAGAAGACAAAAACAGTGAAAGTGTTGTAACTTAAGTCATGTAAAAAAATGATTATGAAGTTTGATCTCAATAAATGCAAAAAAAACACTTTATGATTGTCTAACACTTTGCAAGTAATATATATATATATATATATACATATATATATACACACATAATCTCTACCCTCATAAATATCAATAATAAATATAAGTGATGCAAAGTGAAAATATGTATATGCATGCATTGACACAATGGAAATCAAAGAGTTGTGTGCAATGAAGAACAAAAACCATTATAGGAAGCAACATAGTCAACGCTTGGTGTGAAACAAAAGTGTCTATGCACAAAGTAGTAGTGCCCACTCTACGTATAACCATGGTAAAACACATGGGAAATTGAATATTCATTTCCATCAATGGCCTACTATGGTAGGTTAACATCATCATATTTAGCAATAGTAATAACAAACACATGGCTCTAAACAAAACTACACCTCATATAGAAAGGCCTTTTACTAAAAGTAGGTTAAACTTTTCATAATAATAACAAACACATGGCTCTAAACAAAACTACACCTCATATAGAAAGGCCTTTTACTAAAAGTAGGTTAAACTTTTCATAAGGAGGTTCATTGCCCAATGCTCATATGTCATTGGGAGAAATCATATATATCATTCATGTAGATAAGCTTTCACATCATAAATTAAACAATATGAAAGCCTTTGTATTAGATAATTCCAAGTCTACAATAGAGGAATGAGAGTCAATGGCAGAAAGAGAGGGTGGAGCCCTCTAAGTAGGTAATTATTAAGTATAAATAATATATTTAAAAAATTGTTTTTAAGTATATATAATTTTAAAATTTAATGATAAATACAAACTTATATATAAAAAATAAAATATAAATTTAATTAAAAATTGACTTTTTAGTATAAAATAAATCTTTATAAAAAGAATTAAAATATGTGAATGCGTCTCCCATATCACTTTATCTGAGATTATCTGACAATTTAATTAGAATATTTCACACAAAGCCCAATGCAAGAACGGAAACGGTGAGAGAGCGGAGCGGCGATTTTAGGGTTTGAGAGTCGTTTTTAGGTTCTCCCATGGGGGCTCTGCGGCTAGGTCTTGCTAGCCGCATCCCTGGTTTCTTTCTTCGGGGTGAAGCACAGGTGCGGGCTACCCTTTTCAAAGCGGGCGGGCGGGTCCAGAGCGGACATGGTGGAGGCGGCCTGCGGTGTATTACAGACGGCGTCGGCGGTGTTGCTGGGTGGAGGCGCTGCAGTTAACCGGGTGGTGGACGCGCGGACCGGTCAGCGGTTTGCTGCCGGTTCTTTTGCTGTGCATTCGCGTGGAGGCCTGCTGGGCGTTTTTCACGGTCTGGCTGTGGCTTCCGGGGGTTTGCTCGCAGGGATGTTATTCGGTGGCGGGGGAGGATCGGTTGGCTACAGTAGGGGCACCCGCGTGGAGCGCCATTGAGGGCGTTTGGGGCCATCTGCTGCCGCCGAGTAATTTTTCCTTCTGCTGCTATCTTATCCCTGTTGGGGTTTTCTGCCTTGTATTTTGTTCACTGTTTACAACCTGCGTGTTGTGCTGGGTTGTTTTTTGTTTAGTTTTGCTTTCGAGCATGGGTGTTGGAATAGTACTGTGATGAACACAGCTTGTTGCTGGATTTGTAAACGAATTTATACTCTATATAAATTTGAGATAATTTTTTTTGGAAAAAAAAAAACCAACACTATGGGCAATGACGACACATAATTTAAAATATGGAGAATTGAATTAGAATATTTGAATTAAAATATGTGAATGTTTAATCGTATTAATGACCTAGAATTTTTGTGCATTCCCATCTCCATTGTTGTGAGGTGGAATTCATTTGAACCATGTTAAGATGGGATGACCTAAAGCATGGTTATATGTATATAGAATTTGACAGCATTTCTTATTTTATCGTTTTTCTTTATTGAATGTAGAGGTTTGGGAAGAGCTTCAAATTGTGTGGTTTTAAGTAGGTTTGAAAGTGGTTTAATTGAGGTTGGGATTTTATTAAGGCGGGAGATTGGGATGATGGAAAACTTACGTTCAAGCAGATGTATTTTTGTGAAAATTTAAAGTTTTGCAAAGGAATTTACAAGTGTGAAAGACATTATGTTGAAGTCTAAGAATGTCTTTCTTTGTATTTGAGGAAATGTGTGGGATGGAGGAAAGATTAGAAGGGAAAAAATTCAAGGAACATCATGTAGGTGATGTAAAACGAATGATTAACACAAAGGCATAGATAGAAAAGTTTAAGAGCAAGCAAATGTAGTTGGAAATGAGAGAGGAAGTTGGGGAGAAAATAAGATCTCTCCAAGATAGAGATTTGAAATTGGAATCAGAGCAAAGGTTGAGATATGAGGAATTAAGGAAGTCAATGACCCTTAATCTCTTTGTTAGTTCTCTTGGAATGAACCAAATGGTAGCCATGGAAGAAGATACTATCCAACAATGCCTTGAACAAGTAAGGAAGTAAATCTCAGACAATATCTTGTCAAAGATTAGAAAGAAGTAGAATATCCCCAACAACTATGAACCCAATAATTTTTAAAATTTATGAGGTTTTGCAAGATAATTTTTTTAGTAAAATAATATATAAACTTTAAAGCTATATACAAACCAATAGTTAGCTATAATACAAGAACTCTAAAAACAATGTAAACATGAAGTAATTTTGTTGAAATTTTAAATAACTTTAAAAAATTTAAAACAATTTTGTTTTACAAATTTTATACTTTAAAAGATTACAGTATAATTTTATTTTAATACAAAAATTTCTTTTTTTTTAAATAATAATTTATTTCTTAATAAAACTATTTTATAACTCATAATTTTAATTTGATACAACTATGTACACCAATTCATCTAACAATAAAATGAACTATGTGATAACATAATATGATGAATAAAACAATTTTCAA
>SNQJ01S0002103.1:649078-661638 GCA_010110895.2 Picea sitchensis | reverse complement strand
GGAATTTCCAAAATTGATAAATATGCTACTTATTTCGAGAACTCTGACCTAAAATTTTCAAAAGAAATCAAGGGTTTCGACCAAAACCACCTTTTTTATAATCACTTGCTTTCAGTTGGGTTGGCCTTGGATTTTTAAAATCAGCCATTAGTAAAGAAGAAGAAAATGGCAGTCAGCATCCTAGTGACCAAGAAGCCGACAAAAAATCAGAAGACATAGAAATTGGCATAAGCACAACAGAGCATAATAAAGAAAGAGGTAGACCCTCAAATGATAAAAGTGCTCAATCACCAGTTGTATCTAGGAGGAGTGTCTTGCCAAAGGCAAATCCACAACAAGGAACATCCCATGCGAGAAAAATCCAGAGCACTAATTCTGGAGATGATGAAGATAGGAACCCTCATAAAGGGAACCTAGAAAATCCCCATAAATTGAAGGTCAAAAGAAAAAGAACCAATTCACAGCAGGAAGGGGATGAGATACCTGCTCAGGAAGATGACTTATTATTGGATAACATGGACCTAGATGTGGATATTGAAAATATTACTTTTCCAGATGTTGAAGTATCAGTTCAAGAAAATATATATCATGTCTCTGCACCCATGAGCCAAGATGAAACATTTTCTAACGAGGAGACATTTGTTGTACAAAATGCATCTTTTGATAAGGAGTCTAAAAAACTAGTTTTTGAAAGAACCATAAAAAATAAGAGCGGTAAGCTACAGACCACCATTGACACACGAGATATGTTACCTTCAAAATTATCATCCATTCATAGAGTTATATGAGATTCCCTCGATGTTTCAATCGCACACATGGAAGAAGAGAATTCCCAGTTGAAATAAAGAATTACAGAATTGGAGGCAACCCTCATGCCTCCACCTATTCTGGCTTCTCTTGTTGCCATGATTCATCCTACAAAGGGTATTCAAGAAAACCCATAATCAAGTTGGAGGGTCAAAGGAATTTAAAGTTTAATCACGACCACCCAAAAATTTGTTGAACAGAATATTAAAAAGAGAATGTCAATAATTGTAGAACTATGGGATATGGCAAAGAGTTTCGCTTCTCTTGATTTAAGAATTCAAAACACCTGGGAGTATTTAAATTCAGACCTAAAAAATGATGAAGGGTTCTATATTGATGGAGTGGTCATGTTCACAACTAGAGTTGCGACAATGACAGACCAGATGAGAAAACAAGAAAATCTACCTTCTCCGAGCTGCATCAAACAATTGAAATCCTACTAGATAGAATGAATTAATGTATTAAAAGGTCTAATAGCCCAATTGACTGACTTATCGAGGAGGAAAAATGAAGCATATTTAAAAATCCTTGATTTGGACATTGTTGGAACTACCATTGAAGTCCCAGACCCTAAGTATCTTTCAAACTCCATGCTCATGACTCGACGGGATTTTGAAGAGTAGATTGAAGGATTAAAAAGGAGATCGGCTGAAAAGTTCGACAATATGATGGAATTCACACATGATGACATTGACAGTTGGCTTGTCGAATATACAAATAAGAATGAAGACATTGAAAATATATTATAAAATGTGTTTATTGATCTTAGGGAGATTGAAAATGAGCTATTTAATATTAAGATAAAACAAGCAGTGATCATTGCTCCATTAAGGGACTTTATTCAAGAATGGTTGAATGCTTCAATCACCAAGATTTTTGAGATTCCAACAGAGCAAGTTATGATCGGTAATCCAACCACAACCAACACGAATGTAAAGGAAGAAACAACAAGCAGATAAAGTGATAGATACCATCATAGTAAGTCCATATTGATCACATTATTCCTTCTTTCTCAGTTTTCATCAAGTTATTATTCTTATTTCAATAGAAAAGTTTAACCGAATCCTGATAATTTTATCTATCTTCTTTCCAGATCCTATTGCTCGACATCCACCCACCTTCTTCTCTCTATGTTTTACCTTCTTGTATATGTTTTCTTTATGCTCCGTGGAAGCCCCAATCCCATTCCTTTGGACAAACGCCTTTAAATTTTAAAAGCACTATAACAATCTTTATTATTTTTTGAGAAATCCCAAGAGAACTAAGTCTGGATCAATTTTGACTGTATTTTATAACTCTAAGCACTGAATATAAAGTATTTGAATTTGATTCATCGTAATCTTCTTTTAAGCTATGCAAGTATTTACTCTATAAAATATCTCTTATGCATCTGGACCATCTTCTTTTATTTTTATGTGTGATCATAAATCTTTATTTTCACTATGATGGATGTGAGGAAATTGTGTTTATTTTATGCAATGTGTGATGTGTGAGGTTCTTGGTCCTTTCTCAAGAATTCTCTAAAAATAACTCTTTTATCTTTCAACATTTTTTTTTAATCTTTCTTTGAGCATAAAGATTGGACCATCTTAAGTCCTATATAATTTCTAGATCTAAATTTATTAAAGAATACCATGAGCCAAAGAGGAGAACCACCACTATAAAAATGCAGGAGGATTCATATCCTTGTGAGGTTGTCGTTTTGGTCATGATGGATTCAAGTGTCAACACAACTTTAAACCTAACTCCAGGAATATCTCCCATGGCATGCCCCTTTATCCCAAATCTAGTAATCAAGACCTTGTTGTTTTATTCAATGTGGTTCAAACAACCATCGTTGGGAAAAAAAACATCAATCTTCTTTCCATTCTTGATAAGTTGAACGCTTGCACACTTTCGAATAGCAAAGTTTGGTTGTTTGGCCTCAATACCTATTTTTTCAAGAACAATGCCCTTGGCGTGGGAGGAACCAACAAAGGGTTTCTTCCACTTGTTACTAAGATGGCTCTTCTTGTAGGACTTATATGCCGAGAGGTGTTTCCTCCTATGATTCCTCAGCTTGTGACTTGCTCCCATACCATGCATCTTCCCCATTATGGCAATATTTAATTCTCCTCAAAATCACACTGTAATTTATCAACGAAATCTCCTGACTCGGCCGTTGTTTACTGCCTTTATCCTCCTCTTGCTCGAGCCCTTATAATACAATTATCATAGTAAATAATATTATGAATGTCTTTTACATCCTTACGTCTTTAATGCATCCAATTCAGACCCACAAAAGTCAAAGACACTGAAAATATAGAGGGGCATGACAATAACTTATGAATCGACAACAGAGATGCATTTTACAATGAATCGTACACCAGAGCGATAGAGGACAACATATATGAATTTTACAATGAATCGTAGGCGAGAACGACAAAGGACAAGTCTTGTAGGGTGGCTCGATTCTTTGAAATAAATTTACTGTGTTAACAAGAATGAACACAACGACGAGCCTCAACATGGTTATCAAATGCAGAAGTTGGTGTTGTGAGAGCAATGTTGTTGTTATTGGTCGATAAGGCCTTGCACATACTGGAAGTCTGAGATCTTGCAAGGAATGGTGATGGCGCCCTTCTGCGCTTATTTCTTGTGTTCATCCGTCGTCCAATTGCAAAGTCAAGGTATTGATGCTTATGAAACACCTTCCACTCCCATTCCCATACAAGTCTTTGCACTTTGCATCTGCACAACTTTTCAGGCACTGATGACTTTCGTGGAAGAAAAATCATGCAGTTGTTGCATGTATAATTTATGGTGCAGGGTACCCACACCACACTATTGCCCGTGTACGAGCAATAAATCCCGTGGAGGAGTGCCCACCGAGAATTTATAACATTTTGAATTTATCTCTTTTACATCCCTTATATACGGTTTGCTCATTCCAAACAAACAACATGATTGTAACAAGCCAAGTTCGTATTGAAAGTTCTTTAATTTATATTTTATAGAAACACAACGACAAACATATAGCTTACTCAAAGATTCATCTAAAATATTAATTTTCAACTTGGGTGATTATGGATCAATTTTATTGACAAACATAAGTTTATATAACATGATTCATCAACAACATTTTAACTTTAACCAAGGTTTTGCAACTTTTACATAATCACTATACACAAGTAATATTTTACTTTTAACTTTTTGTTTTGAATTATATATAATTATTACAATAAAACATTTCTAAGAGATATATTAGTGTTTTATAATTATTTTAACTTTTTGTTTTGAATTTTATATAATCATTATATTAAAACATTTTTTAAAAATAGATACAAACAACTTTGTTACTAATTTTAATTTTTTAATAATAAATAAATAAAAAATTTAATTTTCATAAAAAAATTATTGATATAATTTCAAGATTTTGGATAGCCTTTATATACCTTTAAATCTAGAACCATTAAGTAAACTTATATTTTCTTACCTATAAAGTAAACAGAATCTTATTCAAAATTCTATCTAATTATATCATTACAATTTAAAACAATAACTAAATATAGAAAAACATACCTATACTTGTTACACATTTGTGTGAGCCTCCCAAAATCGCAGACGTTGCACATGGATTTGGCATCGAACAAAGTTACGGGATGCAACAGAACTTTGTTGCAGTTCTTCCAATTCTTGCTGCAGAAAGAAGAGCCCATCAAACATGTTTGTGCAACCCATTAGTTGTATGTTCTTCGAATATAGTCGGCTTCATGTAAGAAGCCATTTGCATAACACATTACACAGTTTCGAGAGAACAATTCTATATGCTTGAGATATTTGATCTGGCCACCTGCCTTTGACCTGAGATCGAGCTTGACAACTTCACGAATCTTTTCTACACTGTGCCCAGGTCCGACTACGACCACCAGAGTCACTCGGCTCGATGCCAACCTTCTAGATCCTTTGTAATCTTCTTCCTCTTATTCTGTTGTCAGATGTGCAGGTAGACCTGCATGATGCATATTGTACGAGGAACTAGAAGTACTCGCTCTTTGCCTTCACGGTAAGGAGGGCCCTGACCATGAAAACTCTTGGTCACTCAGACTGCTTGCCTGACTGAGAATATATGCATCTGGACGGCAATATTTAGTGGACAAAAGTCATCTAATGGAGCAAGTAGAGACACACCTACCAATTGTTACGCCTAAAGGTGTATACCTATTGACGGGCAGATTTAATAGGGGTTTAGTGTTTAATAAGTTTTCTATGGACAGGATTAAATATGGTTGGAATATTCTTAGTAGTCACACAAAATAAATAGCTGTGATTTCAATCATTAACTTCCTAGCTATTATAAAGACATCCGTTTATGTGTTTACTTTTTTACATTTACCTAATCATATTTAAAAATTACTTTGATAGCTGACTATTGCCAAGTAAGTGATTAACAAAAATTAAAATATTAACACCACATAAATGAAGCTCAACCGTTTATTTGTTAATCAATAATAAAAGTTAATATATTCTTTTAAGGATTCTTTTCATCTTATCAGCCTTTCGACGTTGATCAACCACACAATTATGTGGTTGTGCTAGTTGTTGAAAAATAAAACACAAAGTCGAGTCAAAGTAGTCCCGATACAGAAAATCTCAAAACTTGGGAACTCCAAACCCGTGTTATAGGTAATCTTTCCCTTCTTCTCAAATTGAGTACAGAACCCTAAATCCCCTAGTTGTCCTTTTACATCCCCACTCTGACTAATCGCCCATTGTTTTATGTGGTCACAAGGATACCCTAATGGCTATTATCAAAGTTTAATTTGGCTCCCAAAATATGAGTTGCTGGGAAGCGGGCTGGAGCGTAAGGACAAGCAGTGTACGCGCCTGTTTCCTGTCAGGCTATTATAAATGGAGTTGATTGACACTACTTACACATGACACACACTTTCACAAGTAGCCATCCTTGTGGGAAAGGGGATTCGACTCTCTCTCATCTCTATTTTATTTCAGGTATTGGATTCCATGAAGAATTATATAAGCTCATAAACTCCACAGATCGTTGCCTTTACTTTTGTCTTCGGGTTGAAAAACAAAGGAAAAAAAATATGTAAAAAGAGTCGTTTTGAGGAGGACGATAAATGGTGGTTAAAAAGATTGCATGTGACCTTGGTTAAAAAAGCGTTGTTTTTAAAGGTAAACACCCTAAATTGTTTACTGTTATTATGCCATATAATGACAATATGCCTTTTTAAATTTTTCAGTGTAGTCCATGGAGGCATAATTTTCTGGTACTTGTTGCCAAGTCCATCGCCTCCCTTTGATGATGTTATCCATAAGGTTGTTGGTGTTAGTGGGTTATGATGTTGTTATTCTCCCTAATACATTTTTGGTACAAATTTTACTGTAACTTAGCCCCATAGTTCCTACAGAGTCTTCTGATGATGTAAATAAATATATTCTATTTTATTGTATCATATATTAAATCTCAGAAAAAGGTCTTCATATATTGGAATCCATGTTGTTTTTTTCCAACAGACCATCAGCTATATGGCAGAGCGAGTAGTGGGCACAAAGTCTTTCATAATTGTGTTTCAGGTAGGCTCGCTCCTGCACTTACCACTCTCACCAACCTCTTGATTAGCATCTTCTTGTCTTTGTCTTCCTCACAATACACAGTACCATCAACATATTCAACCATGTTCTCATCAAGATCTTCCACCATGCTCTCAACCATTTCATGTCATTTTCAACACAAATGAAGTCTTTGTAACAAGCTTCCATTTGCATATGAGGATTTCACAATACAACAACTGTCAAATTCTTGTTTTTAATAGATATTATATCCCTGAATCCACTTGTCAAGTAATAGCTTGTTTGGTGCATTACGATATATACAATCCACAAATCCTAGGGAAATTAACAACTTCCCTTTCCTCCACACTCTTAATAGGATTTACTGGATTTTGAGCTTTGTTCAAACTTATGAAACCTTTATGTCCCTTAGTAGATGCACCTGCAATTAATGCATGGGAGCATGTGTGTAGTGTAATTAATGCATGGAAGCATGTGTGTAGTGCAACATTAATTGTGAATGTCATATTGTTGGTATTTTTTTAATGACCTATTCAATCGAAAGCCTTTTAGTATCCAATATGGCCTTTTATGTGTCCAATAAACCGAAGTACCACATGGAATGAGTATAAGAATTGCCTTTCAACTCTAAAGTTACATTTGGTATTCCTTCTGCATTTCCAATGAGGCAACTGCTATGTTCTGTGCAAAGCCATACTATGCACATACTAATGAACCCTGATAACTATGGTTCAGACTATAGACAACTTCATCAAGCATGTTTAAACAACTGATGAAGAGGAAAAGAATTCATCATTATTGTATTGGTGACAATTAATGTGAGAAGAAGAAAACAAATACACTCCTTTTAACAAACACGACATATTTGAGTTATTCTAAAATTATCTTCAACAAAAAGTACTCGGGACTTTAAGCAACCTTAGGTCTGCAACATTCAAACAGATATGCTAAATCCCAATATTGATACTCTTCGTATTAAGATAGTACATATAAAGCATGCGTAGCTCACCAACTTACCACTCTCATATTCCTGAATTATAGGTTTTTCAGCCAAATCATCAACCATGAAATTTTATTTCTAGACTCTAGTATCCACAAACTAGTACTTTCCTTGCTCGTTTGTTTCATCCAAATGAATATTGTAAGTTTGGTGCCAAGTTTTTATATAAACTTTTATGGGGTAACATAACAAGGTCCATCATACATAGATAGAAAGTTGACAATTATCCAACAACAAAGGTCAGTTGATGGCCAATTGTGTTTAGCACCCACCATTCATTTGGAAACAAATAGGCTACCCTGAAACTCAAAATGGGATGTCAAAAAGTTGCTTCATTCACAGTCTCGCCTGCCATATCCGTTATACCCAACAGAAAATAAAAGTTGACAATTATCCAACAACAAAGGTCAGTTGATGGCCAATTGTGTTAAGCACCCACCATTCATTTGGAAACAAATAGGCTACCCTGAAACTCAAAATGGGATGTCAAAAAGTTGCTTCATTCACAGCCTCGCCTGGCATATCCATTATACCCAACATAAAATATGGAGATGAGACCCCTAGGAGCTTTGCAACTAATGCCCCTATCAAACCACAATGTCCCTCAAATAAGGCCTCTAAACATTTACAAGGATTTGCAAGAAGTCGTGTTGGCCTAATTGGGAAATTGGGGCACCAGCAAGCCTAAAATGACTTCGAATTCAGATGGGTATTTCTCTCTAAAATTAAATTCATTKCCAAATTTGTCAATTGAATTCAATCTTAAGACACTATGGGACCAAATGGTGCCAATAACTTTTGAACTATCAAAAGAGCTATAGGGATTTTGGTTAAGAAATTAGATTACATCAATCCCATCATCAAACAATTGTYGTCCATAGTTCCTACAAAGTAGTGTTGTCCATAGTTCCTACAGAGTCTTCTGATGATGTAAATAATCATATTCTATCTTATTGTATCATATATTAAATCTCAGAAAAAGGTCTTGATATATTGGAATCCATGTTGTTTTTTCCCAACAGACCATCAACTATATGGCAAAGTGAATAGTGGGCACATGGTCTTTCGGAATTGTGTTTCAGGTAGGCTCTCTCTTGCACTTACCACTCTCACCAACCTCTTCATTAGCATATTCTTGTCTTTGTCTTCCTCACAATACACAGTACCATCAACATCTTCAACCATGTTCTCATCAAGATCTTCCACCATGATCTCAACCATTTCTTGTCATTTTTAACACAAATGAAGTCTTTGTAACAAGATTTCATTTGCATATGAGCATTTCACAATACAACATCTGTGAAATTCTTGTTTTTAATAGATATTATATACCTGAATCCACTTGTGAGGTAATAGCTTGTTTGGTGCATTGCGATATATACAATCCACAAATCCTAGGGAAATTAACAACTTCCCTTTCCTCGACACTCTTAATAGGATTTACTGGATTTGGAGCTTTGTTCAAACTTATACAACCTTTACATCCCTTAACAAATGCACCTGTAATTAATGCATGGAAGCATGTATGTAGTGCATCATTAAATGTGAATTACATATTGTTTGTATTTTTTTATGACCTATTCAATCGAAAGCCTTTTAGTATCCAATATGACGTTTTATGTGTCCAAGAAACCGAAGTCCCATGTGGAATGAGTATAAGAAGTGTCTTTCGAGTCTAAAGTTACATTTGGTATTCCTTATGGATTTCCAGATGAGGCAACTGCTATGTTCCATGCAAAGCCATACTAATGAACCCTGATAACTATAGTTCAAACTGTAGACAACTTCATCAAGCATGTGTTTCTCTTTTGAAATGAAGAGATGTATCTAGCATCTTTCTTTGAGAAATCATTTAAACAACTGATGAAGAGGAAAAGCATTCATCATTATTGTATTGGTGACAATTAATGTGAGAAGAAGAAAACAAATACACTCCTTTTAACAAGCACGACATATTTGAGTTATTCTAAAATTATCTTCGACAAAAAGTACTTGGGACTTTAAGTAACCTAAGGTCTCCAACATTCAAACAAAGATGCTAAATCCCAATATTGATACTCTTCGTATTAAGATAGTACATATAAAGCATGTGTAGCTCACCAACTTACCACTCTCATATTCCTGAATTATAGGTTACCACTCTCATATTCCTAAATTATAGGTTTTTCAGCCAAATCATCAACCATGAAATTTTAGTTCTAGACTCTAGCATCGATCAACTAGTACTTTCCTTGCTCGTTTGTTTCATCCAAATGAATATTGTAACTTTGGTGCCAATTTTTTATATAAACTATTTTGGGGTAACATAACAAGGTGCATCATACATAGATAGAAAGTTGACAATTATCCAACAACAAAGGCCAGTTGATGGTCAATTGTGTTAAGCACCCACCATTCATTTGGAAACAAATAGGCTACCCTAAAACTCAAAATGGGATGTCAAAAATGTGCTTCATTCACAGCCTCGCCTTCCATATCCATTATACCCAACATAAAATATGGAGATGACACCCCTCAAAGCTTTACAACCAATGACCCTATCGAACCACAATGTCCCTCAAATAAGGCTTGTAAACATTTACAAGGATTTGCAAGAAGTCATGTTGGCCTAATTGGGGAATTGGGGGAACAACAAGCCTAAAACGACTACAAATTCATATGCATGTTTTTCTCTAATATTAAATTCATTGCCAAATTTGTCAATTGAATTCAATCTTAAGACACTATGGGACCCAATGGTGCCAATAACTTTTGAACTATCAAAATAGCTATAGGGATTTTGGTTAAGAAAGTAGAATACATCAATCTCGTCATCAAACAAGTGTTGCATGGCAGCGTAGTCCCTGACGGGCAAGTTTTAAAATGGAGAATGTTTGAAATGCAAGTTTGAAAATGGAGAATGTTTGAAATGCTTCCTAGTTCAAGCTTAGACAAAACATTTGCAAGGATAAGAAGAAATATTGATTTCGTCAAAATTGGGAGGTATCTACAAAGAGCTCTCAAAGAGGACTTTGTCCATAAGTTTTGTATTGGAGACACATTGATTTTGTCAAAATTGGGAGGTATCTACAAAGAGCTCTCAAATAGGACTTTGTCCATAAGTTTTGTATTGGAGACTTTCTTAAGAAGAAACATTGATTTCGTCAAAATTGGGAGGTATCTACAAAGAGCTTTCAAAGAGGATTTTGTCCATAAGTTTTGTATTGGATACTAGCTTAACTGGTTTAGCTGTGAAATTCATATTAGGATCAACATTGCTTACTTTGAAGCTTAACGAGCCACGGATCTTGAATTGGGGTGTAATTTAGTATGGGTAGAATTGTCATGCATGTGGGTTGACAGAAAACATCAATCTTTCCTTAGATGGGAATGCCACTATAGATAAAAATCGGGCTCATAGAAGGTTGGAGCCATATTTTTAATTATTGTCTTGTTGTTGTTTCATTCTTCATTGGCTGAAGTTTTTTATCCTTTCTGTAATGGGATTCTCGTGCAACAGAGTGTTGAGAACAACATTGAATCCCAAGGACGAGTGGTGCTCCTGTGTACAATATTTTCATTGGCTACCCACAAAATCTCAAGTTGGATTACTGCAAATCAAGGTGTGAGCAACCATGGTTTTGAAACCAATTAGTAGAACATACCCAAGTGCAACATTATATTCTTCTCTGTAAACTTTTCCATTGAAGTGGTCGTACTTGAGATAGTACCATGGTCGGTCAATCAATTGCTTCATCAGGAAATCATTCTTCTTGGTTTAAGCAAAACAAACAGTTTCAAATTCGACGGGATTAATCAACCCTTAACCTATCTATATCCGTTGTTCCCTGTTACTATCGGCAATGGAAAAGTTTAGAAGGMAACATTGGAGCAGTTGGTGTAGTTGGTGTAGGTAGGCATTTTTGTCGGCAGAGAGATTGCACTAGGAAGCATTTCAAACATTCTCCATTTTCAAACTTGCATTTCCAACATTCTCCATTTTAAAACTTGCCCRGCAGGGACTAGGCTTCCATGCAACACTTGTTTAATTTTGCATAGAGTAGAAATCCACCAGTTGAGTCACATAATTCGGATTTCTATTCATTATGTCGTGTCATTGTCCACAACACATGTTAAGAAATCAATTATGGGAGTTAGTAGTTTCATATTATTGGTTAAGGTTTTATTTTTCCAAATTATTTATGTTACTTTAAAGTATTTGTGGTACATTTAGAGCAGAGGTCAAATTTTGTTCCATGAAAGAAACGAAGTCCATTTTATGGTTTGTATTAATGATTGTTTTATGTGTGTGCAGTTTATAAATTAAATTAAAAAATATTATTTTAATATATTTTAAAAAAATTATAAAGTTGATCAATAATAAAGTTCTACGTTATTATAATAATATTTTGATTATAATTTTAACATATTATTTACGAAATTAAATTTAGGTGGAGAGGATAACAATTATTCCTCGCAACTATCCAATTGACAATTTTTTTTTAGGAATTACTTGTATACATAGTTGCATTATTAATATTTAAAGCTCAAATATGTTTCTCAATGTTAAAGTGAATCTATAATACATTTGTATAACTTTAATGCTCAAAATTATTTTCAGCATCAAGGAAATACAGTTTATCCTAAAGATTTGTTCATAAGTTGTTAGAGCTATACACAAATTTTTAATTGTTAAATCCAATGAGATTGTAATAATACAAAAATATTTTCCATGATAAATGTTCCATGTTGTTCAATGGTCACTGGGTTAACATTTAACCAGGCAAACTGATGTTAATTGACACTCTATCCAAGGGTTTCTTAAATCATGTGTTTTGTGACTTTTCTTAAAACATGATTGAGATGATTTTGTTCTTCAAATCTTGAATTGGTCCATGGGCCAAAGATGTGGTAAACCTAATCAAATTTTTAAAAGTTTTTTGTGCAATCCAAAATTGCAAAGAAAGTAACCAAAAATAAAAGCTAGACAGTCATAATAAAGACAGTGTCAAGACACCAAGACTTGTCCAAGAAAACACTCAAAACAACATGCAGTAATCAAGCCTTCTTTTCTCAAACATGTGATATAAAAGTCTAATAAGAGAAAGTCATCCGCAAAGACAAAGTATTTACACGTTGAGTAGTTGCACCTGCATATATCTACCCAAGCTTTGTTGAATTACACCCAAGTTGAATATAT
>SNQJ01S0002103.1:580117-593891 GCA_010110895.2 Picea sitchensis | reverse complement strand
GAAGCCAGGTATCAAAAGATAATCATACATGAATGAGAGAATAGAGGCCCTTGCCTCTCCTTTATACTTCCTGCTCACCTTGTCCCTCCAAAGTGACTTTCATTTTATTAATTATTAATTAATTAATTAAATCGCTTTAATTAATTAATTAACCTTTTTACCTTTGAAAAACACCTTATCTCTCCTTGTGGCTTCCCTGGCCACTGAAAGTCACTTTTCATCATCTTATCCTATAGTGCTGTTCCTCCTAATTCCAATGAGCTATTACATTGAGAGGTTCCTCCAAGTATTGTGCCCAAAATGACCTCTTTAGTGAATTTAATTAACCTATAGCTCAAAATACTCAAAATCATGGAAATCGTCGGAATGCAACGGAACCAAAGCCAATTTGTGCGGAATGGATCATAATGATGAAATAGGATGAGCGATGCAAGCCAGACCCCAAAATATCCCTCAATAGCTCCTGTACTCGCTATAATCCCCATCTGGCTACTCTGGTCATCATAACATCCTGTAATACCCTGATGTCCCAAAGTGGGGACATTACAGGTTTGGTATCGACCCGACTAAGTCAATGCATGACTCAGGTGGTTCGGTACTGAACCGGTCTAACTCAGTGGAGTCCACACGTACTCTGCCGAGTTGGTCATCTTCTTCAGAGTTTTAGGAAAAGTTAATTTTCTAAAAATTTCTACCTAGACCCTAAATCCTAGCACCCTAAGGCATGGCACTATCACCGTGCAGCTCGTGCTTCTACTAGTACTACTACTGCAGTTGCAGAAGTACTTGAGGAGTTGGACAAGTTCGAAGACTCTGAGCTAGAGGATGATCTTGTAGCTCATGTTGAGGATCCCATTTCTAGCAGTGGTGATGTGTTTGATGATTGATCATGTTGACCAATGATTTGTAGTAGGGCAGTAGCTTGTAGCATGCTTTTTGGACTATAGAGACCATTTAGAGCCTCATTGATAATGTATTTTGTTTCTGATATGTATTGCACTTGGTGCCGTTTTGATATATTCACCCTTACGTGGTATATACATGAGCAGACTTAGCAGACTTTGCATATTTTGTCTCCAATGGTTTGAACTTTGGAATCTTTAAAATATATTTTTTCATTAAAATTTAAATATTTTATGTATTTTTTAGTAAACTGAGTCATTAAATTCAAACTAGTCCAAGTCATGGCCAATTCCGAGTTGACCCTCGGCTGATTCCGAGGCCGAGTCTGAGTTTTAAAACATAGCAAGGCCAACTGCAAGGGAGTGCAAGGTAGTGATTGTAGCTTTGTGATAGCTGTAGCCTAGTTCTCTATGACCCCAGAAAGCTCAGCTCATTGCCATTTTGCATTTGAATATTTTTGTTAAGTCAGCTTGAAATTCTGAATGCAGACTGTGCGGCAGTGCATTGTAGCTATTTTAGTGACGAAAAGTAAAATGCCATGAAATCTCTAATTCTTCTGTTTGTTTTTTGAGATACTCGAAGAGTCATAGATAGACATTTGATGTGGCATTATTGTTGTCATTTGCATATTTACAAGTTGATGGGAGCCAAGTAGTGAAGAACTAATCTGCTTTTTTCAGAACTTGTGTATCTCTTCGAGTGCTAACAAGAAAGTTTAATCTAATGACTTTAATGCATTTCAAATTTAATTCTTTTTTACTTGTTTGGATTCTATTGTTTGCTTCAGTTCAAAGTATGATCAAATGAAATTCTGCGAGACATTTCACTCAGAAGATGAGGGTTGGAGAACTTGTAATGTCTGTAATAAGGTAAGATGGCATGGATTTCGAACATACAGTAATCATGAGATATACATATCAGGGTAAATAATATTTTAGTTTTTATTTAAACCCTAGCTCCATAGCTTTATTGTCGATTTTTGTTTAAATATTAGTACCATGTCAATATCAGATTCATTAATTGTATTATTTATCTATTTGTACAGGAGGCATCGTATATAAATCTTGCAACAAAAGATCCTGTGTTTTTATAATAAATTTAAAACCTGATCTCATTTCTTCAATGGAATATGTCTCATGAATAGATTTTTTTATGCAGCGCATCCATTGTGGATGTATTGCCTCTGCCTATTCATTTACACTTGTGGATACGGGAGGAATTGAATGCATCAATTGTGCCAGTAAGAGTGATGCTAATTCGGTAAGCTCACTTTCTTTGACCTGGGTTTGGTACTAAGAAATCAGGTTTCCATTTACTTGATCATTAGAAAATGCTAGATCATATAATTTTTTTAGAGCAGGCAAGAAAAGTATTCTCTTTCCCAAATTAGATGCATGCTGGTTTAGAATATTCTTCCATTTGGTACTTGTTTGGAAGATTGTTAAATTAAGTGGGAGCCAATGGACCCCATTACCTGGATTCTTTCCTAAAAGCGAGAAAAAGATAATACTTTACTTGCTTAAGAAGACTTGAATACTCTATTTCAAAATTTTGCCCATTTAGATGAAATGTTTCCTTTGAGATGAAATGATTGTTGTTAAGCTTTGTCTATACCTCATATGACTTGTATTAACTGGAGAGCCTTCAAGCTACGGGAAAGGATGATGTTAGAGCTATGGAAAAGGTCCTTCCTTGAACTTGAATGAAAGGGGTTATCTTATGTTTGATGGAGTAGATATAGTGTAATGGTCTTATTACAATGTATTGAGATAAGATAATTTTATTAAGTATGACAAATGACCACAAATAGGTCAATGGGACTGCTAAGTACATCATGAGAAGACAAAGTGGAGTGGGTGGAGTGAGCGAGATCTGAGTGCAAGGGCCTCCCTCATGTACAGGGCCAATCATCTCTGGTCATTCAATTGTATTTTGTGTGCTACTTTTGAATTAATGGTCAAATAAAGTTGCCACCGTCTCTCTCATGAGGCATATCACTTATATATCTCAATTTTTTTATGTACATTGAATAATATCAAGTGTCTTTTCTCTCCTCAACTTTTCTGTGGAATAGCATGTGTTTGTGTGTGGAATTTTATATGGTAATTTATGAGAGGCTAAGGTAATGTGAAAACAAATGTCAGAATCAACAAAAACATTGTACACAGACTTGTTTCTTCTGCATGTTAATGCACAATAATTTTTTTTTTTTTTTCTCACGACACACAAGTTACTATTGACTATTTAATATATAATTCCTAAGTTTAAAACTTACGAGAAATTAAAAAATTAAAGAAATAAATTATACATTA
Source organism: Picea sitchensis (assembly GCA_010110895.2). Lineage (NCBI taxonomy): Eukaryota > Viridiplantae > Streptophyta > Pinopsida > Pinales > Pinaceae > Picea > Picea sitchensis. The sequence continues at coordinate 590,676 of SNQJ01S0002103.1, read as the reverse complement.
ATGGACAACATGACCGTGACTTCAGGCAGTCGGACAGAGAAACCTTAGGAATAATAAAAAAATTGAAAGGGAAGTTGGGTCTGATTCAGAAGAGTAGAATGGCATCAATTTAATCTGAGACATAGGTCATACTCAATGGGAGCAGATGTGAGCATGATCTCCATGTAAAAGCAGCAGCAGAAAAATATTATTAGAGTCAGAATGATTCCAGGAACAGGTCAGTTCGTTCTAACTCCTCACAACAGCTGTGTGATTTGCAAGGAATTTGTGGAAAGTTCAAACAGTCCTGTCTCAGAGAAACATTTCTTCCTAGTTTTATTCACGAGCGAATCACATAGCAGGTTGGTAGCTTGGTGGGAAATCAACGAATATAAATTTTATATATTTATGTGAGTAATTCCCAAGTGGTATGAGAAAACAACAACAGATTGTTTTGTTTGTCGGAATCCACTGGTGTTTTTGTTTGCAGAAATAGACAGCAGGGCATATGTAGACAAAGTCACATTGGAAGAAGATATCACAGAGAAAGAATAACGTGGATTCAATGCTAGGAACTTAGAAAGTCAATAAGGTATTAGTGGTAACATCTTGAACGGAACAGTGAGTTTTGGAGGCAAGGAGGTAAGTGAAGAATTGTCTTTTGGCTGTTCTGAGGTTGGAGTTCTAAATTTAGAAAAGAAGTGTTTCTGTGCCTGGCAGTGGAATTTAAAAATGGCGAGTCTTCACAACTTTATGCTCTCGGACTCTTCAAAATTTAATGGGCATACTGATAATGTATGTAAGCAACGACTAATAATGATTTTTCAGTGTAGGCAACCGCAATTGTTGGACTGATGACAAGCAAGGTGATGAGAGATCCAATTGATGAGGAGCAGGAGGAGTTTGATTCCAAAAATAGGAAGGTGGTAATGTTAATAAAGCTTTCTGTTATTGATGAGATGCTTTCATAGGTATGGGATGCAACAGATGCGTGTATTTTGTGGTGAAGGTTGATGAGATTGCATGAAACCTCAAATAAAGGTAGGGCTCTTTACTTGAAATTTTTTCAATTTTCGATGATTTGGATGAAGGGGATTCGATTTTAGATCATTTACTGAAATTGAAGGATGTTTGTGAGCAGTTGCTTGCTATTGGTAGAGATGTGGATGAAGAAGACATGGTAGTCATCACCTGAAAAAGTCTCTCATCACCTTGCCTGTCATCAGTCCAACATAACACTAAGACACTTAACATTACTGCAGAATCTACTAAGCATACAATTGATTCATTTTCAAACCGATTGTTACAGAAGGAGAGGTAGAAGAAGTAGTGTGGAAGCGATAGAGAAGCATATTTGAAAGTGCTTTTGTTGCCAAGTTCAAAGGCAAAGGAAAAGGCAAGCAATGACAAGAAGGGGGAAAGAGCAGTGGAAGTAAAACTGTTTTTGAAATTTTTAGATTTTATTATTGTGGTTCGGAGTAACTTGGGACATTTCAAGAGGAAACAAAGGAAGAGGTTGTGGGATATTGAACACAACAAAGGTCAGCCTAGCAAAAAGTATGCAGATGTGATGGATCATGAAGAGGAGGATATATATGCATTTGTTGCTTCTCAGGAGGGAGGTAAGTCTTTGGTTGATTGAGGTAAGTTTTTTGATTCTAGAGCATCAAAACTTATGACTAACAAAAGTAGTTGTTTTCTAAATTTTGTTGAGGGCAATTCAAAGTCAAAGACAATAGTCTTTGCTTATGGTAGACAACACTATGTTGAATTTCGATATACAGATCATTTATAAATTGGTGAGGCATTTAACTTCAAGAATGTTCTATACACACCAAGTTTAAGTAAGGTTCTTCTTTCAATTAGTGAGATTACTAGGCAGAGTCCTCACTTGGATATGATCTTTAGAGGTGAGAAATATTTTGTGAATGATAGGAGAACAACAAGATAATTGCACCAGGAGTGAAAGAACATGGGTCATACAGGTTTGTGGTGGATGATGTAATAGAATCTCATGCTTTGGTGAAGAACATTGACAGCAACAATGATCCATTGTATCATTAGAGGTGTGGACACATTACTTTTCAGTGCCTTTCCTTCTTGAATATGTGCAAGATGGTATATGGGTTGCCAATTGTATAAGAGGATATATGTGCAATGTGCTTGGCCGGGAAACAAAATAGATTGGTGTTTTAAGAAGGAAGGCTTGGAGAACTAGGGCTTTGTTGGATTGTCTATTGTGATATTTCTGGATCACTGAAGTCAATCTCTGTTTCTGGTGCAAGGTACCTCTTACTTTTTGTTAATGATTTCTGTAGGAAGATGTGGGTGCCAATGCTGAAAAATTGGACTCAATACAGGTCTAAAAATAGCAGGATTTATATTTTTTCTTTATTTAATCTCTAGTTGTGAACTCATACAAGTCAACATGTCAAAGAGAAAGAGATACTTCGTGTTCTATGGAGTTATGTTTTCTCTTTATTCTATGTCTAGTTATCAAAAACATACAATTCATTAATTAAAAGAGATCTAGGTAAGTCTTTAAGTAGCTTCTGAGTTAGTAAGTCCTTAAGTAGCCTCTAAGTTGGTAAGTCTTTAAATAGACTGGTTTTACAAATGATGGGCTTTAAATATCCCTTATTTTCCGAACTATTGACTAACAACTTAATTTTGTTAGCTAAGTGGGATAGACAAATACATCCATTTTGTGCTTTGTAAATAATTCAGCAAAGGCCAACAAATTGTAAAATTGGAAAGACAGACAAAAAAACAGTAAGCAGGGGGAATAAATTGGAAAAAATTGAAAAATAAAAAAAAATGCGGCACAGGGAATAAAATGGAAAAGTCGAAAATTCATCAATTTCTGAGGGATTTTAATTTTTTTCTACCCTGGTGGGTGCACTTTTTGAAAAAGTTTGATGCTTTTTCTGAATTTAAAGTGTAAGGAAACGATAAAAATTGAAGCAGATAGGAAAATAAATCTCCTCTGATCAGAGAATGGAGGATAATTTTTCTGCCAATGAGTTTTCTGATTTTTGTGAGAAGCAAGATATATAGAGACAATTTTCTGCACCATAGACACCCCAATAGGATGGGGTAGTTGAGAGAAGAAAGTGAACAATAGTGAAAATGACTAGATGCATCTATAGGGTAGGGCAGTCTCAAACAAATATTGGTCAGAAGTAGTACAAACTGTTGTCTACTTGCTAGATAAAACCCTACAAAGTCCATGCATGGATCTTACACCAAAATAAGCTTAAGCTGTCAAAAAGCTGTGGGTGATTCACTTAAGAGTTTTTGGTTTTGTAGCTTATGTTTTGATTCCGATGAAAAGAAGAGTAAACTAGATCCAAAATGCAGAAAATTGATGTTTATTGGTTACAAGGATCAGTCTAAGGTTTATAGGTTGCTGCATATTGATACTAACAAGATACCCCTAACTGGTGATGTCATTGTGGATGGAAAATCGGGTATATTTCACTGAAAATCCCTGGTTTGAGGCTGAAAAATCAGCCAAGGTGCAAGGTAAACAATTGCAGGATGAAGGGAAAAGATTGGGAGTGTGTGCAAAGAGTGCAAAGTGACAATGACACTGAAATTTGTCTGGAACTAGCAGATGGGGCTGATTTGGAGGTTAGCAAGTGTAGAACAAAGTGGTATTATACTACTTTGGAGGTTGTGAAGTTGGATGAATCTCCTTAGCCTAGAGAGGAAATACCAAACAGGATGATTCAAAGAGTTACGAAGGTTGAGCATAGAAATTTTGATTAAATTTCCTCTGTTCTATATTCTTATGAACCTCAGAGTTATAATGAAGAAAAAGGCATGGATGAGTAGGAGAGAGCCACTAATGTTGAGTTTGATGAACTCATGAAGAACAATACTTAGGTGTTGGAAGAGTCATCTCCAAGTAAGAAGTCCATTGATTGCAAATGGGTTTATACAACTCAATATAAAGCTAATGGCTCATTGGATAAACATAAGGTGAGGTTGGTTGCAAATGGTTTTGCCCAATAGAAGAGGATGGAGTATGAGGAGACATTCATCTAAACTTCTAAAGGACTTTTCCTGGATTCATATCTTGTAAGATGTTTGTCTATCTTAATGCACTAAGTCTTTGGGGCCTGCTTCAACTTGTAAAGAGCCTTCATGAACCTGCAGACTAAATGCTCCTTACCTGCTAATTGGAATCCCCACTGCTTATAGATATAAACTTCCTCCTTTAAATCTCCATCGAGGAAAGCACTCTCTATGTCCATTTGGTATAGTTTCCAGCCAAAATGAGTAGTGATGGCTGTACTAACTCGATTATGACCAACCCTTACAACAAAGTTGGTAACAATCATGTTAATTCTTGGCTGTTCACTATAGCTGGAAACTATGCCAAATACAAAGAGTTCTTTCCTCAATGGGGATTTAGAGGAAGTTTATATTGGGTAGTAGGCAAGGATCATATGGTGTGTAGGTTGGTGAAGATTCTATACAGGTTGAAGTAGGTCCCAAGGGCCAGTTATATTAAGATAGGAAAACACCTTACAAGATTTAGATTCAGAGGAAGTCCTTTTGACCAAATCTATATGTCAAATACACATGTGAATCATGATGATATAATGATCTTAATGTTAATTTCCTATAACTCAGCAACAAAAACTAAATGCCAATAATTTCTTTAACTCAGAAATTAATCTAGCTGATATAAGTTCTGGAAATTATGCAAGTAATCTACGGCTGAGTTATTTTACCAAAATAGCACAACAGAAACTAACAGATAACCAAGCACATAAAATAGACAACACCGGAAATACCCTGGAAACCCCAGTGTGGGGAAAACCAGCAAAGGAGGGGCTTTATTATGGGCTTCAGAGGAATATTACAGGAGCAACTAAATTCAGAAAAAATATTACAGCAAGTCTGCCCTCTCTATCAGCTGTACGGCCCAGCCAAACTCAGCTGTATGGCCCAACAATTCTTGGCCTCTAACTCTGCTGTACAGCGCAACAGTTTTATCCTCTAACTCTGCTGTACGGTCTGCTGAATCCACCCTCTGTTGGCTGCTGTACGGTCTGGGAATTTCGGCCCTTCTTGGATGCTGTACGGCCTGGTCAGAATCGGCCTCTTTCTTTGCTGAAAGTACGGCCTGGTACAGACCAGTACGCTCCAGCAGGTATGGCCTCTCTACTGCTAAAAACTCGGCCTTTGCAAGCTGACCAAGATGCCCAGAAATCGCCCCTCCGCTAGCTGCTTGACTCACTCAGCCAGTCACCCTCTTCCTCAGCCCTATGTGCCCTCCTCTTCAGCTCTCTCGCTGATTGTGTGTCCCTCTCACCCTCGGCCCCTCAATTTATATTTCTTTCAGCCTCCTTTCTTCCTTGAGATGTGTGCCCAACAAAGCCTTCAATGGCTCAGATTGAGGAGCTCCTAATGGACGGACCCCACTCAACACTCAAGTGGTGTGCCCCACTAGCTTGGGCCCCACACAACACTCAAAACATAAATTTTTTCTGAATCCTAAGTTGGACTTAGGAAAAAATAAATAAAGTTGATCTGGATATTTTAATGTGTCCATCTGCTAGCCTAGGACACATAGGCTTAGCTAAGACACCTTCTAAGCTACAAACTAACACTCCCTCTTAGCGAGGAAGGTGTCACCTCCTGGATCAATCTCCGACCCCATCAAATCTGCTGCTGCTGCTATAGCTGCTCCCTTTGAACTAGAAGACCCTCTTGCTACCTCTGTTGCACTCTGATCTGATAAGCTGTTCTCCTCATCCATTAATGTCATGTCATACCAGTTGACAGTCTTGGATGAAGCCACTGGTCCACCAGACTCAGTCTTTGACACTAATCTACGATCCAAGATCCACTTGGACCCCACTACATGTTGTCCCAACACCCTGCACATCATACATTCTCTGATGCCAAGCCTCACTACTGCATCTTGGGTATCTGCTCCCTCTGACCGTATGAATAGGTGCCCATCCTTGAACATAACTGCATATCCCATGTCCTCTAGAGCTGATACTGAGAGCAAATATACCTTCAACTCTGGAACAAACAACACCTCGGCCACCTCTAGAGAACCTCCTGACTCTAGCTGGAATCTGACGCATCCAACCCCCTTCACTGCATGCATGGTGCTAGCTCCACTTCTCACATGCAAGTCTGAGCCTATCTCCAAAACAATGAGGAACATTGACCTCATCCTTGTCATATGGTGGGATGATCCACTGTCCATGATCCATGCCCCAATGTCCTCACACCCTGTAAAACTGCTGCTCGAAAGAAAGAGACCAGAGAAAATTCCTCCTTGAATTTCTCAGCAAAATCATCAATCTCAGTTGATGCTGATGCCACTACTTGTGCCACCTCCTTTTTTTTGTTGGGACACTAGTTTGCATAGTGGTCAGTCTTATGACATGCAAAGCATTTCACTTTGCTTATGTCCCTCGAACCTCCTCCACTGCTCTTCTTCGCATGAAGATAAACATTCTCCTCCTCTTTGCTCTTTGGCTGGCTAGCGTGTGAGGAATCAACTTGCAGCTCCTCCTGGGTGAAGTCATCCCATAAGCTCTCCCAATCAGGGAGTTTCTCCTGAGCCACCACTCCTCGGACAAACACGTCCCACTGCTTGGTGAAGCCATTCAAGGCTGTCCTTACCAACTCTGACTTGTCAGACATGATTGTTTAGGTGTAGGATTGTGTCAAACAGATGTTTGTGTGTTTATGTCATGTTTGTGTGTTTATGTCACAAACTAAGCATGCTAGAAGTTTGTTGGAGAGGTTTTGCATAGCTGGTTGCAAAGCAGCTTCTACACCTATGGAGGTTGGGCTGAAATTATTAGTCAACACTGACCTAAAACCAACTAATGAGCCAATATATGTATGTTGGCGGGCAATGTGATATATCTTACAACGAGGCTGAATTTGAGTTTTGTTGTCAGCTACATGTCCAGGGTTATGACAACTCCAAAGGATGAACATTACAACTAAGAGAGTTGCAAGATACGTACATGGAACTTTGGAGGAGGATTTTTGGTTGACAGGTTTCACAAATTCAGATTGGGCAAGTTCGGTTGATGATAGAAAATCCACTACAGGTTATGTTTTCATCATTGGGTGAGCTATTTCTTGGTTGAATAAAAGCAAGATGTAGTGGCATAGGGAATCATTAATTACAGCTTGTGAGGCAATGTGGTTGTGGAGAATACTTGCTGATTTGGAAGTAGAGCAAACTAGCACAATTGTACTTTATTGTGACAACCAAAGTGTGTTGAAGTTGGCAAGAAATTTGGTGTTTCACGGGTGGATGAAGCATGTGGAGGTTCATAGTCACTCTAGAGTCTAAACAACAATTGCAAAGAACGGAGAAATAGCGCTGCAATATTGTGCAACTTGTGGAGACTGTAGACATTTCCACCAAGCCTCTCAGACCATATAAGTTTGTAAAATTTAGAGATAAACTTGGCGCAGTTTCAAATGTGACCATTAAAGGAGGGTGATAGAGTATATGTAGTATAATGGTCATATTCTAATGTATTGTATACAATATAGTACTTTAGAGTTAGTGGTCGAGTAAAGTGACTTAAGTTATTGAGTCACATATGCTTTTAGTTACATAATGTTGGTTGCCACCAACATACACATCTCTCTCATGAGACATCACTTGTGTATTTCATTTTTTACAGACATTTAATAATATCAAGAATCTCCTCTCTCCAACTTTTCTGCATAATAATTTGTGTGCAATTTGATACTGTTTTCTATGCAGGATATCCTTCCCTTTGCTATGCTCCCTAAACAAATTCACAGAATAAGGGACACTCAATACAGAGTAAGTTGGATAATATGGGAAACGAACTCAACTTTCATTTGGAGGTTGAACCAAGGACCCGCAGAAGGCGGGGCATTTTGCACTGATTGTATTCATGGTGTCTCACAGTGCAAATTATCCTGATGCAGAATATTCTTTGTGAATCATAAAATGATCTGTTTAGAATCCATTTGTTTTATCATGCTACCCCATAGCTTGACAATCCATATAATTATACTGGGCCTAATGAGTCAGTTTGGTGGTTTTGATTCAGAATTTATACGGCAGTAGATCTTGTTAATATTTAGTCTGTGCCCTACATTTTCTTCTTGAATTTTATGACTTCTGGAGGCTTTGTGTGAATTTAATCAATTTCAGATACTGCAACAGATGTAAAATTCAAACTCATACTTTGCACCAATTTGTTGTATGGAAATCCAGTATAGATTTTTAGTAAGTTTTCTTGACACAGATGCTTGTTTGCATATATTAGGGCTAATCCATCTGTTTTGGTGGTTTGTAGGTTGAAAACCACATGCAGCATCCATTTTTGTTTCCATCTCAGAAGCCGTTGGATCTGCCTGTAAATAATTTGACAGAGACTCATAGGCCTTCACAGATTTCGGACCCTAGACAGTGGTTACAAGTGCCTAATTTATGGCAGTCTTTGACTGGTCAATCTGCAGTATCTTCTTGGAGACGAATTCCTGAAATAGACAGATCAAACATTGATAAATCAATGGAAAACAATGCACGCGAACAATCCTCTGCTTCTGGTTTGAACAAGATGGATGAAGGCCTACCTGAGAGAATCAAGAATAAGGATTTGAAGCTAGGTATTCTTGAAAGCTCTTGTCGGAGCAGTGCTATTCTTGAGGTGGCAAAGGATGTAAATGTCCGCAGCTCTAGTAGAATGGAATTCCTGTCTGGGGATTTTGCGAAAGAAGAAGGGAATGCAGATGACATGCAAGATCTAGAACCTGCCTCAGCTGAAAATGTAAAATCTGGACTAAACACTGCACCTGATATTCTTCAAGTTTCAGCAGCAGATAATCAATTAGAGGCACCGGCAAGTGCTTGCTTGAATATTTCATTAGGATCTTTAGTTTCAAAGGATGATCCATCTGCTGCAGTCCTGGGGTTGGCAATTTCGTCTGGGTCTCCAGATGAAGCAAAAGAATCAACTAAAGTTTCTGTTAGTCATCCACAGCGCCAGCGGCAACGTCAACTCCTACCCAAGGCACTTCAAGCAAGCCCTAGCACAGGTTCTGAATCATCAAAGGACATGCATCCTCAAATACGTGTTGCACGGCCACCAGGAGAGGGCCGAGGTCGAAATCAGTTACTGCCTCGGTATTGGCCACGGATTACAGACCAAGAACTACAACAGATATCTGGAGAGTATCCATTATAAGATAATTATAATTTATGTTTCTTGTATTCCTAATTTTCTTTATGTCAGAATCTGTTTTCTGTTGTTTTTCTTCAGATTCCCCCTATTTTGTTAACTACCATCAGTGCAAACTCTGTTATCACTCCTTTGTTTGAGAAGATGTTGAGTGCAAGTGATGCAGGACGTATAGGACGCTTAGTGCTTCCAAAAGCATGTGCTGAGGTGAGTTGTCAATGTTTTTCTCCTTTGAAGGATTAATTTTCTTAAGTATCGTTCTTTAGCCTGTAGTATTTTATTTGCTTAAATTTAGTAATTTTCATTTCATCTTGATCTGCTAAAATGGAAATCATTGGATGAAATATCCTTGTAATAGATGGATATATCAAATAGTTTTCACCTGCAATAACTGAATCTTATTGTCCTCTAAGTAGGTCTCATAGCTGTAGTTGAGGAATCCCTCTGTCGAGCTGTGAACCCGGTAACGAGGAAGGCTCTCTCACCAAGGAAAAAGATCGGGATAGGGCAATGATAGGGGGAAACGTCCCACTGCAAACATCAGTGATGCTGTCCCCGATCAGCAAGAGGAGAACGACCAGCCAGAAACGAAATCAGAAGGGAACGAAATCCACCACGAAAAGAGCAGAGAAGAAATCAGGCAAAAATCTATTGCAGAATCAGATCGCTCGCCCACCACGTTCGAAAAGATTTATGTGGGAGATGGGATTTTCAGATCCGTTCTTACAATGGAAAATGGATCAATTAGGTATCTATTCTCAGTTTTTTTTTTTTATAATTTCATACAATTGACTAATAGTGCGTTTCGTTCGTTTGGTTTGCAGGCGGGACTGGAGCTAAGGCTTCAAGTTTTGGCCCTTTAGGCTCATATTTCAAACCTACACTCTGATACCAGATGTAGTGACCGTCATTTAATTTAGACTACCATTGAATTAAAACGGAACAGTAAATTTGAATTTACTCAAAATTAACTTGACCTAGCATATTTCAATAAATAAATTAACAATTTACATAACCATTTGCATAGCAAGTTAAATTTACATAACAATTTGCATAACAAGTTAAATACCTCGCTCTGATGCTGTCGCTCCTTTCGCTTGAACCTATCTGCAACATCTTGCTCCTTAAGACACCCCAAAACCAGCCACCCTACCAACTAGTACGCCTAGCCCTAGGACATCGATGGACGTCCTAGCCCTCCGAGCCCAAAACCCCTCAGCCTCGGTGCACTGTAAATCCCACTGTTAACTAAATCTGTCACAATGCTCCCAAAATCTCCTCTCCCCTCGAATGCCTGAATGAATAAAAATATCCCCAAAATGAATAATAATCCCCTCCTCCACGGTCCTTCTCCCTCCCTTC
>SNQJ01S0002103.1:549716-571433 GCA_010110895.2 Picea sitchensis | reverse complement strand
TAAAGGCCCAGAGGGTAAAAGTAGTTGGCAAAAGATAAAAGCCAAAAGAATGAAACCTTGAGATGCTTCACCCAGGGATCCCCGAGAAAGCAATAAAAAGTTTCTCAGCAAGAAACAGAGGGACCCATAAAAAATAATAAAACAAGACCTAGTTAGAGGATAAGGGGTCTCATCATGAGCCAACCTATTAGGTCCATGGGCATGTAGCAGTATGACACTACCGACAACTGGTCACCGCACCAGGGTAGTGGCTCTTGGTGGCATAGCCAAGAGAAAGGGGGTCTCATCACGAGCCATCCTTCTCATTTCCGTGAAATGCTTGTGGGTAACATTGCCACCCCTGGTCACCACGCCAGGGTAGTGTCCCCTAACTAGCCTCTTGAAAGAAAAAAGCAATAAGAATAAAAGATAAAAGGCATGAATGGGCTTGGAAAAATTTGCATCCATGACAAGGTGCAACCCATCCTCTTCAGAGGCACCCACAGGTAAGCTATACATTTCCCTGCTATCACTGAACCCATTGCCCAAACATCCCTTACCAGCTCATCCACTCACATGGCCTGGATTTGACTTCTCCCGGGAACATCCCACATCCAATGAGCATGAGCCCAATAGGACGTCCTAGCGTTCCCTCCAAACTTGGCTTGTAGATTAGCATAATGTCTTTGAGCACTTGCCCGGGTAAAGGGGGTTTTATGCACATGTTTAATAACTTGATGATTAGATGTGATTGACATTGCTATGATCCCTATGACTTATGAGCCCATGGAGGGCATATCTGTTGATGTTGCAGGGCCACACTCGATGGATTGGTACACATGGGGAGATGATTATTTCGGACCTCCATGGGGCTAAAAGCCCACCAGATGGATGCTGAGACCCCAGCAGGGGGCAGAGACAGATCAAAGGATTGCACCAGAGAGAGAGGAGGATGTTTCACCAGGGGCAGCCTAGTAGGCCTTGACCCAAGGGGGTTGTTCCCTTTCCACCATGATGTAGGCCTTGGAAGGCGCATGATGTCACCCAAATCACCCATGACGTCATCCAACATTTTGGGATGTTTTGGAGGCAGTTGTGTGCCAAGTGGCAGGTTCTTGAGGCCCAAGGAGGCCTAACGTTTTGCTCCAGGAGGCCAACGTTGCCCAAAAAGGGCCTAATGTCACCCTAAAAGGGCATGACATCACCTTAGCAGCTTGTTTTAGGGTTTTATTATGACATTTAATGTAAAAATTGGATATTATTTGTAATAGGCCGTGTCGGCCTTTTTGACCTAATTTTGGTCATTAGTATTGTATAAATAAGGGGAAAATCCCTCTTATTTTGGATCATCTTTCACTCACACTTGTGAGGTCTGAAATTTGCACCCTACTTAGGGTTTTATGACTGAAATTTAGTGTGCACTTGTTGGAGGAAGGCTAATCTTGGTGTTTTTGGGCATTTTCTTGGTTGAAAGTCTTCAATTAGGGCATATGCTAGATTATTCTTGGTGAATGTAAGTAAAATTCTGCAATTCTTCTTTCCTTTGAATGGTTATAGTATCTTTACTTTGCATTTTACTAAGATTATGAAATTGCTAGCTTAAAACCCTAGGAGATTAAGCACATGTTATTGTCCTTATCTCAATAGCTATTCACCTACTAGATTTGCCAAGGAGCCGTTTTTCTTGAAGCCATTGGTAAGGGCCTTGCCATTTCAACACCCTCGAAAATCTACTAAGGCCTAGGGTTACCTACACCTTAGTAGTCATTTTCCCCTAGGGTTTGGTGATTGAAGCCTTGGCTTACCAACACTTCATTCATCAACCCCTCTTGTCTTTGGCTCTCCTATTATCATTCCTTACCTTCAACATTTTCTGCCACTTTATTGACTCCATTTTCCCTAAGAAAGCACTAGTCTAAGTCCTCACTAATAGTAATTGATCAACACAACCTTCAAAACCTATTCATTGAACAAACTACTAACACTTTCTAACCCTAGAATAGCTTAACCTACTAACAACATTGCTGCTTTTACTAAAGTAAGCTACAGCCATTAGATGTAGGATTAAAAGCTCAAAAAGCAATTGTAAAGACTGAATTATACTTTGTCTTATGTGCTTCTGTCAAATGCTAATGTTACGACTTCAATGGTTAATGGTTTTCAGTCATTTTGAAGCTAGTTTCAAGACATTTTATGTGAAGTATTGCTCTGTAAACATTGCTGTTATAAGATTTCTGTTTACTTCACCATATTCAACAAATTGCTTTTATTAAGAAAGTCCATCGTTTTATGAAGTGCTAACTACTAAGTGTACTTGCAAATATATAGTTTTCTTGTTGCTTTGTTCTGGGCAGGTACACTTCTGACATATTATCTCTTCATTGGTTATTAAACCGGACTTTCTGATCGGTGGTGACTTGTGAGAGGGGATCTTTACCTAGCCATTTTGACTTTGCCTTCTCAAACCCGCAGGTCACCAGGGATGTCTCCCCTGGGCTTACCACCCTAAATAGAAAGAGACATCCTATTGAGGTGACAGTGATAGGATAGTCTCACCTTACGCCATTTTGCTTTCCTTTTACCTTCTCTTCTATCAAAGTACAAATTGTGCGATAACATTTTGGCGCCACTGATGGGGAACACTGAGTCAATCTTCCTCAAATGACACTTTTTCGGCAAGCCTTTCCTCAAGAATCTTTATCTTACAAGCTTACCTGGCGACTCCACTAAGGGTGATTCCCTTATCTCTTTGATAATTTCAAGAAAATTATCTATCGACTCCATAATCCACAAGGAGGTACAACAACCCTCCCCAATCCTTTAGAAGAAAGCCTCATCGAGACTCTCCTGTAGTAAAATCACTCTTCGGAGGCAATCTTCCTTTGAACACAATGTCTAGCACAGGAACTCAGACCACCATTCCAACCCAAGCTAATAACCAAAGACAATGGTCATCCAATCTTTTCAAACCGTTAGACATGACAGCTATATCAGGCTACCCTAGGCAAATGCCCCCCAAGTATGAGAAATAACTACCTAAATTCACCGGCAATGATGCAATCAGTGTCGAGGATCATATGAAACAATTTTTGGATATTTTTCCAGCTTCATCCCATTAGTGATGATGCTGAAGACTTGGCTATGAAATTGTTCTATGCTACCCTCCTTGATGGATCAAGGCATTGGTACAATAGTCTTCCCGATGGCAGTATTAAAACCATGGATAAGTTAGAAGAAGTCTTTCTTAAACGATGGAGTATCAAGGAAGACCCCAACATGCTATTGACAAGGCTGAATAACCTCGTGAAACAAGAGAATGAGACCATTAGAGAATTCCACAGTAGGTTTGAAACCCTGTTGCAAAAAATCCATGTGAGTCATCATCCAACTCATAGTTTCCTTCTTTTCATCTATACCAAAGCCTTTACTGGTCAACTAGGGTATCTCCTTAGAGATAAGAACCCCCAAACGATCCAAGAAGCTCAAGAAATAGCCACAAGGATCGAAGACAACCTGCTATCATCCAAAGTTGAACCTTTCTCAGCCCCAAGAGTCAGAATAGACACTAAACCCAAGATACTCCACAATGCTGAGCTTGCCTCAGACATTAGTGTTAGCTTTGCCAAGTTGTAGATGATTATAGATGGCATGGTAAAAACCCAAGAACTGATGATGAATAGGATTGTCAACCTAGAAAGGGCTCAACATCAAGTCCCTAGGTTTCCATACAAAGGTCAATTCCAGAAAGGGAACCAAGTTTTCAGACCAAAGAATGATCAAGAGGTCCCAAATACTTTAGCTCCTGCAAATGTGGTGGATGAAAACCCTTGGTGTTTGCAATGCAGTGAGTCACACTGGGAGCATGAATGTCCTTACAACAATGGAGGCCATGACCAAGTAAACATAATGAACCATACCATAGAGGGCCCCCAAATCTGCCTTAATATTTCCCATGAGGAACATCAAGAGGGCATAAAGGAAGCAACCATGAAGGCTAGGATGGAGGTGATAAATAACTTGGATCAAGAATCAAGAGAGAAATTGAAGAAACAAGAATTCCAGGTGTATACTAGACAAAAGAAACTAAACCAACCTCTCTCTACCAACCCTGCAGTAGCCCAAATCAGGTCTCCACCCATGAACATTCTCCTTCCTAGGAACCTTCCCAAGACTGAAAGAGTGGACTTAAAACTTTGACTTCGAAGGGGCGTTATCCAAGATGCATGTGACCATCCCCTTAAGAGAAGTCATCAAGGTACCATCCGTCAAAAAAAGATTTGATTATTTCTTCAAAGGATCGGATAGACCAATGGACCCTCCTATTATGCTACAAGCTGATCACTTTAGGGTCCACTATGATGAGCACCCTCCTTTCTTCACGACCTTGCTGATGAATAACAAGTGCCTTAACAACTGTATGCTGGATTTAGGGGCAGGTGCCAACATGATGTCTCTAAAGGTCATGCAACAATTGGGCCTAAAGGTCACACGACCTTATAGGGATGTGTGTGGCTTTGAGTCCAGAGCCATACCCACACATGGGGTAATTGAAAATGTCAAAGTATGCCTTGAAAGATACCTTGAGAGAGTGATCCATATTGACATTGCGGTAGTAGATGTCCCAGATGTGTGGGGGATGTTATTGTCTAGGAAATTTGCTTCAATGCTGGGAGGCACTCTTGAGATGGACCTCACCTATATCAATGTACCTATGAACGATGGAACAATAAGCCGTCTTCCAAATGTGCCAATGATCAGAATCCATGTGCAAGAAATTAGTGACGCCGTCAAAGCTGACAAAGCACATGAGCCAATCGTGGAAAGTCTTCTTGAATTTTCTCCTGATGATATGCCCTTTGCTACGGAGGAAGACTTTGACAAATAAAATGGCCGAAAAGAGAAGATTACCAGCAACTCCTGGACAAGTATAAAGGCAAGGAAGTTGGGGCTGTCAAGTTATTAAAGAAAGGAGAAGACAATGTATTGATTCAACCATCCCAACAAGAAGTTTTCACAACAGAATCCCACCCTCCTCCCTCTGCACAGTACACCAGGGTTGTCCAAGAAACAACCGAGTTCAGAACCAGAGAATACAGAGAGGGAGACATAGTATGGATGTGGGACACCAAGAAGAGGAAGCCTACTAATGTCAAAGGGAATGCACAATTTTGGTTTGGACCCTTCAAAATTGGAAGGAAGTCGGTCAATGATGCCTACTATTTATCTACATTGGAAGGAAGAAGGCGTCCATTACCGGGCACCTCCTCAAACCCCATCAGGGGGTGGAGACTTGACTTCACAGGTAAGTGCAGGTAAGTAGGCATTTGCATTCATTGTATATACCATTTGCATTTCATGCTAGATTAGTTTGTATTTCCACTTGTACATATGCTTGTTTTCATTTTTGTACTATATATATATGAGCCGGGGGTGATATCACCACCCCAAATGATTGCTAACAATCTTGTGTTGAGATTAAGCAGGTCACAGGTTATGCCAGAGATGTTGAGGTTCTCATGCACTCTACGGTGAGAACATGTCCCCGAGTTGGAGCCAGATGTTATCCCCTAGCCTAGGGATAACTAAGGAGATTATGTCTCGAGGCCCACAGGTCCTAGACATGGAGTATCGAGAGCCAGATCGACTTGAGCATGGCCCTAGAGGGCTCATCTTTTCATTCTTCAACGCCTCCACTTTGTCAGCAGCAACAACATCCATCACCTTGGCCTGGTCCTGCGGCAGAAATGGATCTTGCTCCATGAGGTAATGAGTCTGGGTATCATGGTATGCGTCACTCTGATCCTCAAAACCTTTGAATATGTGCATTTAATTCTTTTTGCTTCTAACGTGTGCTTGGACCTTATGCTTTTCCACTTGACCACACCTGGGTAAGCTGGTACCCATAGGGTTTGAGTTGCCACTGGGGGATTCATGAAAGGCCATCGTTCGCTCCCACCATACTTACCACTTTTCATCTTTTTCCTGCTCATCCATCCCATTACATTGATCCGGGCATTGGGTTGGCCAAATATCTAAGGGTTGTACCTTACCTTGTGGGAAGAAGGGGCTAAAGGCCCAGAGGGTAAAAGTAGCTGGCAAAAGATAAAAGCCAAAATAATGAAACCTTGAGATGCTTTGCCCAAGGATCCCTGAGAAAGCAATAAAAAGTTTCTCAGCAAGAAACAGAGGGACCCATAAAAAATAATAAAACAAGACCTAGTTAGAGGATAGGGGGTCTCATCACGAGCAAGCCTATTAGGTCCATGGGCATGTAGCGGTATGACACGAACGACAACTGGTCACCATGCCAGGGTAGTGGCTCTTGGTGGCATAGCCAAGAGAAAGGGGGTCTCATCATGAGCCAACCTTCTCATTTCCGTGAAATGCTTGTGGGTAACATTGCCACCGCTGGTCACCACACCAGGGCAGTGTCCCCTAACTAGCCTCTTGAAAGAAAAAAACAATAAGAATAAAAGATTAAAGGCATGAATGGGCTTGGAAAAATTTGCATCCATGACAAGGTGCAACTCACCCTCTTCAAAGGCACCCACAGGTAAACTATACATTTCCCTGCTATCACTGCACCCATTGCCCATACATCCCTTACCACCTCATCCACTCACATGGCCTGGATTTGACTTCTCCCGAGAACATCCCACATCCAATGAGCATTAGTCGAATAGGATGTCTCAGCGTTCCCTCCAAACTTGGCTTGCAGATTAGCATAATGTCTTTGAGCACTTGCCTGAGTAAAGGGGGCTTTATGCACATGTTTAATAACTTGATGATTAGATGTGATTGACATTGCTATGATCCCTGTGATTTATGAGCCCATGGAGGGCGTATCTGTTGATGTTGTAGGGCCACACCTGATGGACAGGTACACATGGGGAGATGATTAGTTCGAACCTCCATGGGGCTAAAAGCCCACAAGATGGATGCTGAGACCCCAGCAGGGGGCAAAGACAGATTAGAGGATTGCACTAGAGAGAGAGGAGGTCGTTTCACCAGGGGCAACCTGGCAGGCCTGGACCCAAGGGGGTTGTGCCCTTTCCACCATGATGTAGGCCTTGGAAGGCCCATGATGTCACCCAGATCACTCATGACGTCATCCAACGTTTTGGGATGTTTTGGAGGCAGTTGTGTGCCAAGTGGCATGTGTGGCAGGTTCCTGAGGCCCAAGGAGGTCTAACATTTTGCTCCAGGAGGCCAACGTTGCCCAAAAAGGGCCTAACGTCACCCTAAAAAGGCATGACGTCACCTTAACAACTTGTTTTAGGGTTTTATTATGATATTTAATGTAAAAACTGGATATTATTTGTAACATGCCATGTCGGCCTTTTTGACCTAATTCTGGTCATTAGTATTGTATAAATAAGGGGAAAATCCCTCTTATTTTGGATCATCTTTCACTCACACTTGTGAGGTCTGAAATTTGCGCCCTACTTAGGGTTTTATGACTGAAATTTAGTGCGCACTTGTTGGAGGAAGGCCAATCTTGGTGTTTTTGGGCATTTTCTTGGTGGAAAGTCTTCAACTAGGGAATATGCTAGATTATTCTTGGTGAATGTAAGTAAAATTATGCAATTCTTCTTTCCTTTGAATGGTTATAGTATCTTTACTTTGCATTTTACTAAGATTATGAAATTGCTAGCTTAAAACCCTAGGAGATTAAGCACATGTTATTGTCCTTATCTCAATAGCTATTCACCTACTAGATTTGCCAAGGAGCCGTTTTTCTTGAAGCCATTGGTAAGGGCCTTGCCATTGCAACACCCTAGCACTTATTGCTTCATCTTAGCCGTCTTTTGCTTCATCTTTGAGTTAATGAGGGGAAAAATCTACTAAGGCCTAGGGTTACCTACACCTTAGTAGTCATTTTCCCCTAGGGTTTGGTGGTTGAAGCCTTGGCTTACCAACACTTCATTCATCAACCCCTTTTGTCTTTGGCTCTCCTATTATCATCCCTTACCTTCAACATTTGCTGCCACTTTATTGACTCCATTTTTCCTAAGAAAGCACTAGTCTAAGTCCTCACTAAGAGTAATTGATCAACACAACCTTCAAAACCTATTCTTTGAACAAACTACTAACACTTTCTAACCCGAATAGCTTAACCTACTAAAAACATTGCTGCTGTTACTAAAGTAAGCTACAGCCATTAGATGCAGCATTAAAAGCTCAAAAAGCAATTGTAAAGGCTGAATTATACTTTATCTTATGTGCTTCTGTCAAATGCTAATGTTATGACTTCAATGGTTAATGGTTTTCAGTCATTTTGAAGCTAGTTTCAAGAAATTTTATGTGAAGTATTGCTCTGTAAACATTGCTGTTATAAGATTTCTGTTTACTTCACTATATTAAACAAATTGCTTTTATTAAGAAAGTCCATGGTTTTATGAAGTGCTAACCAACAAGTGTACTTGCAAATATATAGTTTTCTTGTTGCTTTGTTCCGAGCAGGTACACTTTTGACATATTATCTCTTCATTGGTTATTAAATCGAACTTTTTGATCAGTGGGGACTTGTGAGAGGGGATCTTTACCTAGCCATTTTGACTTTGCCTTCTCAAACCCGCAGGTCACCAGGGACGTCTCCCCTGGGCCTACCACCCTAAATAGAAAGAGACATCCTATTGAGGTGACAGTGATAGGATAGTCTCCCGTTACGCCATTTTTCTTTTCTTTTACCTTCTCTTTTATCAAAGTACAAATTGTGCGATAACAGTCTCCACCTTGTTGAAGGTCGTCCACAAATCAACCCTCCCATTGGTGTTTGCAAGGGATGTGTGATGGGTAAGCATCACCGAGAGTCCTTTCCAAAGGACAACTCAACATGGGCCTCTAAATCCCATGAGATTAACACAATGATATTTGTGGTCCCAAGGTCACTTCTTCTCTTGGGGGAGCCAAGTACTTCCTCACCTTTATTGATGATTTTTCTCAGTTTCTATGTGTCTACACCATTAAATCCAAGAATGAGGTGTTTGCCAAATTATGAGAGTTTGAAACCTTGTTGAAGCGCAATTTAAGAAGAAGATCAAGCGTCTCTGGTGTGATGGGGGAGGAGAATAAATTGATAATGCCTTTTGTCAATTTCGGGGCATTTACTTTACTTTCTTAGTTTAATAAACATCATTGATTATCTTACAAACACCCCTCATGCACGCACAATCAACTTGCCTTGTCTTATCCATCTTAACCTCGCCCTTGACCTTGACCTAGCTAATCAAGAAACCAAGATAAGGGGCTGTAGACTTTCCTTTAGCTTGTTATAGGATCCCTTGAGGTTGCTAGGGAAGCCTCCCTTGTGTTGGATCCTTATCCTTCACTAAAACGAGGGACGTACTTGCTTAGGTGACAGTGGCAATTACTTCCATACACTTTACAAGGACCTTGTGAAGGCTTTGCACAAGTGCTAGTTTGGTTGATAACAATGCCAAAATGTCCCTAGCTGCCATGACAGGAAGGCCACAACCTATAAGCTTGAAATTAAGAGGATTTGTAAAAGGCAGAAATGTGACCATACCGGTAGACTTTGGCAATACTCATAATTTCATCAACATTGATGTTGGAAATAGGTTAAATGTCTTTGTATATATCCAACCAAAGATCTTGGCTTTTGGTAGCCAATAACAAGGAAATTACAGGGATATGAAGATGTCATAAAGTATCCTTGTAAATGCAAACTATTGAGCCACATACAGGATTAAACGTACTACCAATCAGAGGAATGGACATTGTTTAGGTGTCAAATAGTTAATTCAGGAAGGTACTTATGCTACCAACCTTCCAAGATTAATTCATGAAATCTAAATGGCAAGAGGAAACTTATAAATTGTATGGGTTTGAAACCCTGCTTACAAAAGTAAGTACTCCTCAACCAATGAGGAAGATAAATTGCAACAGCGCGCCGTTCTATGCAAACTAACATCATCAAAGGAAAGCAAACAAGATGTCCAAATTTGGCAGAGTTTTGTCAGAAAAAGACGGAGGGAATTTCTCGTTTAAGAAATCATAATAAAATTTTACTTACATAAGTCAAAAAGTTAGAGAAAGCAGAAAGGATGCAATCAAAATTTCAAGCACAAATTGTCGTTAAAACAATATTTACAGATCCAATTATATTAAAAGATCAATATGTTGCCACTAAAGAATTATTGGTGAACAATTTGTGATGGAAGTCAAATATGTAGGACCTGAATCAAAGATGAAAGTAAAGGATTATCAAAATAACCCTGATGTTCATCCTAACCATAGAAGTGGTCGCTCTAGTATGACACCTTATCAAAAATCAAGTAGCTGTCATTGTGATTACACCTCGATCAATCCATGTGTGAGTTCAAAGTCTTGTCAATATCCACAGATCGATTGAAACAATAATCAGATCGCAACTGATCGAGCTAGAAGAAGCCTTCCTTGCTGATGCTTTGAAGATAAAGCATTTCTTTAGGGGGAAGGACATGTAATATACATATAGTATATTACTGGTTCCCATATATTCCTGGCTCATAGACAGATTAGCAGCAGGTGGTTCATTTCCTCTTCAACCTCCTCACAGCATAGATATCTTTAGGGACCTTCTACGCCTCTTTTTTGGAGCTGATTAAAAGACTAGGTTTTCACAAAAGACTTTAAATATATTGTTGTCTATTTCTGTTAAAACTTAAAAAATGAGATTGTTGTCTGCATCTGTTAGGATAGAGACTTTATAATGGTCACACTTTGTACCATACCTTAGCTTAGGAAATTGAAGTTAGGATACTTTATATTATAGAGTTAAGTAATGATGTAATAAAGGCACAATGTAATAAAGTTAGCTACAACCATTTAAAATTAATTAAGTCGTATGTTGGTGGTTAGGTGTTGAAGGGTTTATGTAACTTATGTCTCCTCATTGAGACGAGGCTATGTAATGTTTCTCATAGCCTATGCTTAATGAATCACATTGTCTTTCTCCCTCCTATCTTCAAATTCATGAATCTGTGTACATGTGTAATTCTATAGATTCGAGTGAAATCTTAGAGTGTTTGCATAGCAGAACTGTTAAAAGAGTAGGTCTTTGATTTTCCCATTTATGAGGGCTTTCTGTTATTCTAATTAGAATGTTCATGGACAGGCTTATTTCCCTCCAATATCACAACCTGAAGGGCTACCTCTAAAAATTCAAGATGCCAAAGGCAAGGAGTGGATCTTTCAGTTCCGATATTGGCCTAATAATAATAGCAGGATGTATGTTCTGGAAGGGGTGACACCTTGTATTCAATCAATGCAATTGCAAGCTGGTGACACAGGTATCCACCAGTTACTTGTTAAGCTTTGTTCTAAGACAGTTCTAAGAGGTTTGCAAATGTTTTTGCAAAGTAATTAATACTCCTGGGAGGCAATCTTTATCCCATTTTATATTTTTTTATTTTCCTGAATGGCATTCTGTCCCTGAAGAATAAGCTATTGTTGATAGATGCTGCTAGTTATTTTCATTTAATTAACATGTTTGTATGAAAAGATAATACAATATGTTGATCACTATGTACTTGGTGCTGATCAAATTGCGGCAGCCTGGAATAGTATTCTTCCTGGTTGGTCTGTATTGCTTTCACTATGTTCAGATTCCAGAGTTAAGCACTTATGTGCAATGCAGATGCCTGCTGAGTTTTCAATGTTGTCAAGAGGTCTATACCTATTATGATCGACAGTTCACTTCTTAAACCTGTTAATTTTGAGAATGATGCTTTGATTGACCAAATGACATAGTTATGGCTTTTTTAATACCTATTATATTAGGTCAACTTGTAGTGTTTCTAATCAGATCTTAGTTAGAAAAGTATGGGCAATCGTTTCACAGAGGGTATCTTCTGTGATCAAATTTGTGTAAATTTTTGTTGCTTTCTACATATGAATTTTATTTCAGGAACTCTTTAACTTGGTCTGGTAATACTTAATGTCGATTTTGGTGCTAAATATGACTATTTATTATCATTATTCAGTGACCTTCAGTCGGCTTGATCCAGAAGGAAAGCTTGTAATGGGTTTCAGAAAAGCTTCAAACTCTGCATCTCCCCAGGTCTGACTTTATATTTCATATGTTGCTTTGCATCTATTCTGCTAGAGTTCTATGTGCTGCATGCAGATTTTGACCACTATGTAGCATGCGTTTTAACTATGTCAGTAATATAGTCTCCGGCATATATGAGTAATACCTTATTTCTATTTGCTTCAATGTGGGTTTGTTTTATCCAAAAAGAATAATAAGCATCAGCAATGATTGGAATATGTATACGGTCTGGTTAGATTTATTGCAAGAACAATGATGATAATAACTAACATATGCTGTATTTTCTACTCTGTTATTCAGGAAGGTCAGCCATCTACAACAGGCAATGGGACCTCACCTGGTGGTGGACTAACCAATGGCAATATTGAAAATCTATCTTCACTTGAATGCTTTTCAGTGCTTCCTCTTCGCTCCATAAATGGAAATGCAGAAGCAAACATGAATTCTTTTGCAGGCCAACTTAATGCCCCAGATGTGGGATTTAACTGGTACAAACCCGATACAGCACTAAACAAAATAAAAGAAAGCTCAACTTTTCAACCTCTGTTGTTACCAGATAAAAGGAGAAGCTATACACTTGGTTCAAAAAGTAAAAGGTTACGGATAGACAATGAAGATTCCATGGAGTTAAAGCTAACATGGGAAGAAGCTCAAGACTTGCTCCGTCCTCCTCCAAGGGCTGTTCCAACTATTGTGATGATTGAAGGCCATGAATTTGAAGAATATGAGGTGCAGTTCAATTTATTATGCAGGGTTTTCCCTTCTCTCTAAAATTATAGGAGGAAATATGTTCAACCATCTAATATTCACTAATTTTGAATATAGTATTTGCATGATGTAAAATAGTTGTCTATTGTAGAGTGTGGTGTTCTATAAAATAAAATCAATTCAAGTGTTTCTACTGGTTTTTTAGTTTCTCTCGGGCAACGTCTTCAATAATTTGGTCTCTGAAAATTTTCAGACAGGGATGTTTTCAAGACGACCTTGTAGTATATTCCAAATTTATGAGATTTTCTAAATCAGATTCTCTGTGGATGCTGTTGATCCATGCAGAAAGATATTTTTTTTGTAACATGTCTCACCATAGTCAGTCCTCCCAATTGTCTTCTTAATAGGTAGCACCGTTTTCCATGCAGACTAGAAATGGCAAAACAATTTATTTCTCTTTTGCTTGCTCATAGTCTACTTATTTTTCTTTCCATCAAGTCCCTGAGGTACTCTGCATAAAATGTCTTTTATCAGTATCAGATGTATATTTCCTTTAGCTATTGGTATAGTCTCTATATCAGCATTTAAAAACATGAAATCCCGGTTTCTTTCTAGTTAATAGCGTAGGTATTCTGTTAGGAAATTTTCTCATCTCCTATTTGTATCCAGTCACTGTGTCTTACTGGTGCTCCCATGAATCTTCAGCCTAGATATAAGATAATGTTCTCTTTTGATAGCATGGAGGTTATTCCATTTAGATATTCACTCTTTAAATGATGTTCCCAATTTTGTGCAGGAGGCCCCAGTTTTTGGCAAGCACACCATTTTCACAACTAACCAATCTGGGTAAGTTGTAGCTTCAATTCAAAGTTGCTTTTATTTTAGATGAATGATGAAGATATGCTACTAGCTTTGCAATTTTCTTATTGAATTTGGATAAATGGAATTTACATTTATCTTGTGATTTTCTATCACCATGGAGCGCATTTGACATAAAATTTTCTACTGTTTCTTTATGTGGGAGATTTCCTTTTTTTTTGAACATTTCTATTTTACGTGAAATATTTTCAAAGAATGAAATAACCAATATGAATTTTTCTTATGCCCTTCGTGGTTTATGGTTTGAGATTCTGGTGTCCCATGCATATAGGAACTGCACCAATCCATCTCAAACTTGAACAGATATAAGTGTATTTTGTAACTTATATATAAGCAAAAAATATCTGTATTACAGTGGGCCTAATTTGCCAGGTACATGGGGACAGGGACAGGTGTTAGAGTTTAAGTTATTATTAGGTTTCTTTTCAATTTACTAGATAACCATAGCATAGATAGGATCACTGAGAAATACACAATCACAAGAGACACATCATTTATCCTGAGAAACCCTCATGGGGGAGAAAACCCAGCAAAAACTTCCTTAATATAGATAGCCAATACAATGCCAAGAGAATAAACCAAACACTACAGAAAGTCCTCTCCCAAGAATGATCCTCTCTCTCTGTTCCTTCTTCTCTAACTGCAGCTCCAACCTTGCGCTCTGATCATCAAGTGAGTGAGTGAACAAATGAGGCGCTGGCCTCTCTTATTTATACAATCTGGCAGGTGCTGAAATGAGGTGTCTTTTCATTGGCAGGGCCGACTTCTCATTCTGGGTGGTTATAACCACTTTAATATATTTTGGTGGCCGACTTCTCATTTAGCATGTTACAATTAGGGTTTGACCAATCCGCAAAAGGGGATTTGGTCATTTACAATGCCTGACATGATCAATCCACAAAAGGGGATTGATTTAATGTATAATACATCAATAATAAAATAGAATACTCTTTGCAGTTACAATATTTCAACAACAGGGACAGGGACAAGGACGGTACCAGGCATATAGGATATGCACCAATCCATCTTGAACTTGAATTGATATTAATGCACTTTGTAACTTTTATATAAGCAAAAAAATATTCTTTATTACAGCAGCCCTAATTTGCCAGAGTATATGGGGATGTCAGGGTACACATGAAATTTATATGTATGAAAAATTTAAAATTAAAAAAAAAAACAGAACCTAAGTTTATGTAAATCAGAATGAACATTAAATTTAAACGATGACTCAAAATTCACTTTCAGATTTATCAATTGACATTGGACAATATTGTTATATCATGTAATCATAGAGAAACTTTAAATTCATTCAGCATTGATCAAGACTCAAAATGTTGAATGGTTTAGTTTTAACTCAGTACATTCAAATATTATTCAATGACATTTGCTAGAAGCTAATCATTGAATCAACCAAAACTGAAAACACAACATAGTACTGAGTCAAGTCTCCAAGTGTTTTGTATAATCATCATCACGTAGATCCACAGTCAACAGTCTCTCCATGTAATCGTTGCTCTCAAGCACAAGCTCCTCTGATGGGATTGTAACTGGAGGTTGCTCAACAAGGCCATTTGATTCCGTCTCCTCATCCACATATATACATCTGTGCATTGGTGCCAATTCTTGGAAGGACCCTCTTTGTACCCGGGTTTTTTTCTGAGCAATGAGACAAAGTGTACATAGAATGTAGACTAAATTCTCTGCCTTCTTTGATCTCAATCAGTTTTGCTTCACTAAATGGATGAAAGAATAAGTGCTCCGATTCCTTTCATAAAATGAGGAATTGGCTACCTATGAGAGTAACCATATGGCAAATGTCTGCTACTCCAGATCCTGCATACTAGTCAATTGGATTCTTGTTTTTACATCCATCTTTCAAAGCATTATGTGAGCCAACACACCTCGCCCATGTGAAAATTGTGTAAATCAGGTATGTATGTCGAATGCTTCCTCTGTAGAACCGGAAATATTCTTTCTAGCAGTCAAGAAGCATTGGTGTTATGAATAAATAATCATTTGGAAGCTAAAACCAATAATTTTGAAGATCATCTATAGCATCTCAGGTTAGTACTCCACGAAAAGTTCTCTTTGTCTTAAGGCCTTTTGAACTTTTTAGATGAAGTATTAAACACCCCTTTAATATAGTAATATAGTATATGATATAATAATGATCCAAGTTATATATATGTATATATATTATTAGTATATGTACTATCTTTATACTTTATATATAACTTTATAATATACTTGAGTCATTTAATGTTTTTGTTTCAGGCTTTCACATTCTTTAATTAATGCTGCAACTTCTTCACATTTGGGCATTGGCTCCTGTTATCACAGGATTTGTACTTGTGCAAGGCCCTCCAGAAGATCCCAATCTTGTGTAACAATTGGAAGTGTCTACCACTGTCACCTAAGTAGAGACTTCCCTCGTTTTAGTGATGGAAGGAGGTCCACCACAAGGGAGGCTTCCTTGGTGACCTCAAGGGGTTAAATGACAAGATTAGCCGAGCCTACAGCTCCCTATCTTGGTCACTTGAAGGTTAAGTCTAGGTCTAGGAGGAGAAATAAAGGTAACGAGTTAATTGTTTCACCTGTATGAGACAATAAACAATTTGCAGCACAATATAGACAATTACCAAGTTATAAAGCTCAAAAATGATCTTTTAGACACTAGATGATCAATAAATGCAATGGCTGTTGCAAATAACAACAGTAAACAAGTGTACAACAGAAATTAATGTTTTGCAACAGTAGCAAGAAATATTACTCAGAAATGCAGCAATTTAGCATGAAAAACAAGCCTTCAACATGTACAATATTATCCAATTGCTAGATGAAATTTCTGAGTATCTTAGGCCACTTTTCCAAGTGTGTATGCAGCAATTTAATATAAAAAATCAGTGGCTGTAGCAAATTTTTATAACAGCAGCAATAAATAACATTCGTTTGCTAAAATTAGGGTTAGGGAAGTTAGTATGATTGTTGAGAGAGAGAGAATACTAATTCTAAATGCAATTTTCACCACAAGAATAACTTTAGACTAATGTCATTGTCTATTAGGGCTTATGGAGTCTAGCATGCAATACCTTGAAGATTGAACTAGGTGATAAATGAGAGAGGTCTAAAGTTTAAACGCTAAGGTGAAACCCTCTTGGGCCTTAGGACTAGACCTTCAAGAAAATGATATCTAGGGTGCAAACACTCTTGGGCCCTAGGTGCCGTTTTCTTTTTCTAAATCAACTAGGTTAAGGATCAAAGACTAAGATCAAAACGCTAAGGTGCAAACACACTTGGGCCTTAGGTTCTCAACCCTAGCAAAGGATGCTTTCACAAAACTTGGACAACAAAAACATATGAAGGACAGAAACACTTATGTCTCCTTTCTAAGGTTTCACCAAGACAAAGTAACATGCAACAAGATAGTAATCAACACTTTAAAACATTAGCAATGACATGAAATTACAACAATTACTTCTCCAAGTTGCTAGGCTAGACAAAACCCTAGTTGCAATAATACATCATCCAAGAAAGCAAAGAACATCCACAAAGATCCTCCTCCAAAGATAGGGCATGAGATCCAAGAGAGAAGAGAGAGAAAATAGCGAACCTTTCTAGAGTTACCCCACCTCAAATGAGTAAGGAAGTGATGATCAAAATGAATGGAGTGCTAGCCTTATAAATAAGAAAACCCTAGCACTCCAAAAGTCACAAAAATGAAAAGTCATATCTCTTAAGTGGGTCCGACCCCTTATATTTGCCTTTACAAATGATAAATAATATCAAAATAATACAAAAATGCCCTCCTAGGTCACACATGTGGTGACATCATGCTCCAAGAGGGTGTGTGAGAGCCTCCCAAGGCCACGTGTCATCATCTCATGGTGTAGTCATGGCAGAAGGTGCATCTCCTCGTCTATGGTCATGTCACATCATCAATGGTGACCCAAGTGGTCATCAAGCCCCATCATCGTCAAACCCTAAAATGTGACATTGTCATCATTGGAGGGCCAACGTCTAGGGTGTAGGGCACTATGTCCAAGGTGGAGGGGTGTATCTCATCTCTGCAAGGTATCCAACTATCCACTAGTGCAACGTCCTCAATCCAATGAATAATAATCCCTTGGGTATTGTTGTTGCCCTAATACACACCTACAATCGTGGAGAAGTCTCCAAACCACTTGGTGTGTCCTTGGAGGCACAAACCTAAGTCTAGATCCACTGTCACCACGATCTAGACTCCTTTCGTCTAGGCTCACTCCTAGGGAAGCCAAGGGGGGTAGACCCTATTAAACTATGTGAAGGTTTTATTAGAGTTCTATGAGTTAATTAAGTTATCAATTAGAGAGACCCAACCCAATGACGAGCAGTAATGCAATATGTAGTTCTTTCAATGACATGCAAACCTTTATTTATAAAACAACAATTAGACCAGTGCCTAAAGATTATCAAAATTGACTTATTGAGATATACACTATGGAAGATTACTCTACAAGAATGAAATAAGCTTATGAAATATATATACAATGAATTGAAAAATAACTTTACACTTGAAACAATTATTTCACAAAATAAAGAATGCTTGC
This sequence comes from Picea sitchensis, assembly GCA_010110895.2. Classification (NCBI taxonomy): domain Eukaryota; kingdom Viridiplantae; phylum Streptophyta; class Pinopsida; order Pinales; family Pinaceae; genus Picea; species Picea sitchensis. The sequence continues at coordinate 553,223 of SNQJ01S0002103.1, read as the reverse complement.
AATAAAGAATAAAGAATGCTTTGATAAATGTAAATATTCACAAGGAATTTGCTGAAATTAGATGAAAAGTAAATGCTAAAAAAAATAAATTACTTGAAAGGAAATGTAAATGTTGTGAAATGTGAGTAGGTTGATTTTAATTAATTTTAGGTCTCTCTTGAACTTAGGGGGATTGGATGTAAATTGTAGAAATCTTAAGCTATGTGACTACCCCAAGTCCTTATCCCTTCAACCAAGAGGAAATGCTGGGTGCTCAATAAGAAGAACAACAAGGTTCTTCCCTAGCTCCACAGGTCGAATCCAAGATGCTTGGGCGCTCAACAAGGAGGACACGTAGTGTCGTGAAACCGTTCGCGGCTTCAACCCCTTCTAGCCTCCCAAGTCACCCCTTTTTAATGGTTAAAACAATAATGGAGTTAGGTGCCTAATTAAACTAACTACACAGTCCTTTGCACTTTCTTGTTACCCAAGATCCACAAAGTGGCAAGGGGAGGGAATACGGGGCAAAAGGCGGGGCATGAATTTGATTACTTTGTAAAGAAAAGAAAAACTAACTAGCCTTCACAATATTGCAAGGGTGGCAAAGCCACATGCAAGGTGTGGGCACAAATAACAATTTGAAATGACTTGAAAAAAATTGCAATAAACAACTAGCCACACAACTTTGCCTTAAGGACAAAGGTGGGCAAAATAAACTAACTTTGCAACCTCACAACTATGGCACAATGTGGAGGGCAAGCCTACCGATTTTGTGCCAAGGTGGGTAAAAGAAATTTAAATGAAATAAAATAAGTTACACTAGCCACTCAACCTTCTCTTTGTAGGAGAAGTGGGGCAAACAAATTACGCAAAAATACAAATTAAACAACTAACCTAGCCAACACGGTATTGCAAGGGTGGCAAAGCCACCCACACGCAAGATGTGGGCAACGCAAACTAATAAATACTTTACAAATTACGAATTATGAAAATGAAAAGAATGCAAGCCTAATAGACTCTCTTGGGCTTCTTACAATGATTTGGAAAGTAAGAATAGAGAAGGGGTTTTGCACCAAGGCCTTAGGATGCTTCCTTGAGCTCCTTGTGGCAAAAAATGGGCAGCACCTCCCCTTAGACCGACGAAAAACCTGCAAAAAACAACATGCTATGTTTGCTGGAAATTGCTAAAAACCACTTAAAACAAGTTAGTTTAGGTTAGTATATGAAACATAAATTTTTACATACAAAATCTGAACATAAAACTTGATTAGATAGCAAGATTTATAAGATAGATAAGTGCAGAAAATAAGTAAATGAGATCTGAAAATGATATTAGAAAATTGGATGAAGTGAAATGAAGCTTTTGGAGTCCACTCCTCCAAGCTTTGAGTAAGCTGCAAACCTGTAAAATCTTTGCTACACAATGAGGCAAGAAGGTGAGATCTACTAAATGGTCTACAAAATACTTTGCAAACTCAAAGAGAAACAACTCACATAAACCTATAGCAATACTACTGCAAGTTTATCCCCAACAAAATACTTTGCTCGGGGTTCTTCAAGTAAAACAATGCAAGCAATAGATCAAACAAAAATTCACAATATTACCTCAAGCAAAGGAAAACACCAAATGAGAGCAGCCAAAGTGCACCAAGAATACACCAAGAGAACACCAAGAGTTCCTCCAAAGCTTCACTTCTATTAATCAAAAGAGTGGCTGCACTATGGCAACAATATTACAAGAGAGAATGGGGGAAGAGCAAGAGAAAATGGGGAGAAAAGTGGGCAGCATGGAGTTGCTCTGAAATTAGATGTGAAAAATGAGGAAATGGGCCTTTCTTGTAAGGGAGGGAGAGACCCCCCTTGCATGCATTACAAGTGTCACTCCCAAAAGAGAGAGGTTCACTCAAGGGGTAGGGGCACACCATTAGAGAGGGGGAACTCCCACTAGGAGAGGGAATTCAAAAAATGGGGGAATAAACCTTCTCTCCTAAGTTTAAACCTTTCTCTAAAGCCCCAAGGGGTCACCCAAGGTGTGGAATGGGTCCCCCATGTGGTCTCCATCACCAAATGGCCAATCTAATGGAGATGGTGAGCCCCACAAGAGACAAATTCGCCCCCCTCTCTAAAGTTAAGTTGTATGAGGGGTGGAAAAGGGGAAATTTGATTTATTTGACCCCTTATTACATATAAATGACTTAGGAAACAACTTTTCCCCCTTTTCTCATTTTTACAACTTTAGACAAAATTTGACATTTTTAATTTAGCCAATTATTTGCTGATTTTTGATTGACTTAGACTCCTCATAGACATTGGCCTAACAAAACTTGTCCAAATGAGTTGAAACTTGGTCCAAGGATGTAGGGGGTCATAATCCCTTTGATTTGAGTACTCACACCCGTATACAAAATCCACAAGGACCAAATTTTTACATTTTATATAAAAAATAATTAAAAAGTCTTAGTTTACGGAAATTTTAATTATTTAAAAAATCCTATCAAAACTTAACGGAATTCCGCAAGACTCTAGGGGATGTCTAGCATGGTCATTTACAACACTTCTAAACCTTAGTCACCCAATGGGCTCGATCATTAGAACGCCTTTCACCAGTTCAGAGGATTATTTGAGTGAAAAACTCAAGGGTAATTAAAATCGCCGAAAAGCAAGATTAATTCCCTAAGGAAAAAAACACTAGCTGAAAGGACTTCCCTAATGATAAAGTCCTAGGCAACTAAATAAAATATTGATCCATGCTAACATATTGCAAAATTATCTCACGCAGGGGAGCGAACATTCCATGTACAAAGAAAGAAGTGGTGGGGGCAAAATTGCCCTGCTGATCCAAAAGTCTTCAAACTTGTTATACCACAATGTACATATCTTCATGGTACATGACGTTGACACCTAGTCGAAATAGGTGGTCAATAGGTACACTACCCATCATGTGGCATTTTATCTCATCTGTGTGCCATCATGACCAAATCTGTCAATATAAAGCCCATCTACAAATCATCCAAGGTCTCGAAGATGTGAGAGCCATTGTTTGAATGTATCAAGTCATTGGGTGACTTATTGCTTTGCATCACATGTGCCATATCTTGCAATAGAGGCACAACATCCTGGGTGAAAGCATGGGGCGTTCTTCAAAGAACCATGTTAGGGGCATCCAACTCAAAATAGAATATGAAATCAAATAAACCAATGTTCATAAGATATACTAGTCCTTAAATCATGCAAAGTACATATGTTACTTAAGATATAAGCCACATGAACAATTCACTTCAGTGTCCCCCCTTCAAATATCACGCCAGCTCAAGACCTTATGTAAGTTGGCAAGTTTGAATATGGGTGTTAGAATTTGGGGTAAAGTTGAAAACAACAGTCCCTTTTTTTTAATTTAAGACAAAACTACTTAGATCTGAAGCACAAACAGCATATAGAGATAGATCTATAGTAGAAGAAGACAAACATAGATCATGAACAAAAGATCTCAGATCATAAAACCATAAGAGCAGATCTAGAAGAAACAGT
>SNQJ01S0002103.1:519499-549666 GCA_010110895.2 Picea sitchensis | reverse complement strand
TTATAAATTTATTCACTTATTTTATTAAAGCAAGTTATTTAAATTATAAAATATTTTTTAATAAAAATGGAACAAAGTTAGAGAAGAGCAAATTTTAGTCTCTTTACAACTCGATAACCTCATCGTGCACCAATCAACACATGGACCAACCTCCACATACCATGTGGGACTTTGGTTAGGATTTCGACATTTTATATTTTACTTCAAAAAGGCATGACTTTGACATCTAGACTCCGTTTTCAGTGTCTTTTTTTTTCACTACCTATTTTTCAAACTCTCTTTATCTAAACAATGAATTTCTACTTTTGAAGCTATCTTATTTATACATTGTAATATGGATAGTCTATGTGAGATCTTACTTACTAGGTCTAGCTACTTCTCATGGAAATCTCATATGGAATATTTACTAAGAACGAAGGGACTTTAGCTGGTTACCTTGGTAATAAACATCATCCCCCTAGACACATTAAAAAAATTAAGTGGGATGATAGAAATGATGCAACATATGGGTTAAGAACGTCAATCTCTAGTGATTTACAATGTCACCCTCGAGGGATTAAGACCCTAGATGAAGCTTGGCAAAAGATTAAAAAAAATGTGATTGGTAGACACAACCAAATTCAAGCCTACCAACTTGAAAAGCAATTGATTACTTTGAATCCTAATGATTTTAATTGCTTTAAAAAATTTCTTTCAAAGTTCAAGATGATCAAACTTTTACTTTTAGAATGTGGCATTTAAAAAAAAAGAATGATCAACTCATATATTTTATTCATGCTAATCTTAGAAATGTTTTTTTCTATTCATGTATCTATTGTTTCCACTAGATAAGCAATTATTACCCAAGGGAATACTTACAAAATGCCCTCACGTAAAGCATTTTGTGATTCTTTAGTTAAAGGGAAATAAACTCTTGCACCTTGAATTGATCAACATTGTAAGTACATCTAACAAAGCCTTCATGACACAATAGAAGCAAGGCCCCAACCATCCAAAGAGACAACATCCTCATAAGAACAAACAAAACAAGGATGACAAACCCTCTTAGCTAGATCCTACTCCCAATGGAGATAAAGGAACCAAGTCAAAATGCAAAAAGATTGAGAGGCATTGCATTTTTTATAAACAAGAATCTAAATGTTTTAAGAATATGGAAGCCTTAGATACAACATTGAAGAAGAAGAACATCACTCTAGATCTTTTTCTTCCAACTCTTTTCTCATGGACGTGCACTTTCTGCCTCTAGTTTTTCATTCAATGCAACATCTATTTCTTCTAATGAGTGGTTTACCGATTATGGAGCATATTATCATATGGCTAAGGTTAAAGACATTTTCTACTTTTAATGAATGTAATATCAAACAAATATTAGCTAGTGATAATAGATTTCTTAGTGTTGTAGGTTTTAGAAGAGATCAGCAAGATGGTGACCATTTTAATGATGTATTATGTTTTGAGTATTTCATTCAACCTTCTATCCATGTATCAGATCACAGATCACTCATTCAAGTGAAGCTAAACCATAGAATTTTCACTTCACCAAGTTGTAATAAAAGATTTAATGGATCCCAAGCATATCTTAGCAACTATCATTGTTGATGATATTGCTAGGATGTATAGATTTGACAACTTTGGGCATCATATATTACCTTGGTTTTCATTTCTCATAATGATGACATGAGAAAACTTTGGCATGAGTGGTTTGGTCATCTAAACTATCACTAGTTGCAACTACTATGTAAATAGAATATGTTGTTTCTTACAAAGATGATGTTTGTTCCAATTGTATTCTCAGCAAACATCATTGGGACAGTGATTTGTAGCTCCTCTTGGCCCACATCATCCCCTTGTAGCTTATGCATAGTTATTTGTGTGGTTTGCCTCCTTCTGCATCTTTCTTTGGTTTCAAGTACTTCTTAACCTTTTGTCGAGTCCTCAAAACTCCCATAATTTTTGCTCAAAACTCCCCTATTGTCAGAATATATATTTCCTCCATAAATTGAAACTACAAGCTTTCAAAAAGGTGGAAGATGTCAAGCTTTTATGATAATTTTATAATAAGTATTAAATAAAGTAACATGATAAAACCATGTAATAATAAGGTATGATTTTCTTTCTTGTACCAAATCTTCATGAACTTCTTTTGCACTTTAATATTAATTGCACCGAATCCATCCCAGAATATCCAAGAATAATATCCACATAATCTATATCTATAGCTTGAAAATAGGAATGCATCGCGTAGTTATCCATAATAATATCCAAATCTTGAAAAAAATGAACATTTTTACCATAACCCTGTGTGATGAATATGCTTTGCAAAGACTTGAAATCTTTTAGCAAAGTTGACATTGATGAATTTATGTTTGATACTAAGATTCATAGAAATAATAACATTTTTGTGTTAAAAACATCCATGAAATTATAACAAGAAGTTGTCACATGAAAATAAACCATTAGTGTTTTTTATCCTTCTTCTCAACATGAGACCACTTGTCTAAAAATATTTGTATCTTGTTATAGTTACACAACTTCCACCATATGACAACATCTTCTATTAAAATCAAAGATAAAAAAGATCTCCAACATACTAACCATGATGACTTCATCCATTTTATGTATTCTTCAGTACTAGGACCATGAGTTTTCTCCATAAACCACATTTTGTGAAAACTAGAAAATAGAACTAAGGTTTTGAAAAAATGTCTTACTTTTCAAGAGAGCTCTTTTGTGCAACCAAAGTTTTGAGACAACAAATTTGAAATGATCATAAACTATCTCAATATCAATCAAAATTTGTATTATGATCACAATTAAGAAATGCCACAACCACATTGAATCCACTAACACTGGTTTGATGGAAATTGAAGATATTTGCTCTGCAATCTACGCAGTCGTCACCATAAAAACCTTACAGTAGTTGATTGTAAATCGGTGATATCTTCCAAAATCACTCCCAAATAAAGATAGAGCTCCCAATTAAAAACAGTGATCCTTCATGAGAAATATTCCCTAAGAGAGGTGTAAAATGAGCACAATAGAATGACAGCAAAAGCAATAAAGTAAGTGGTAGTCAGGAACATTTTTGCCACGATCACTCCCAAATAAAAATAGTGATCCTTCAAGAGAAATATTCTCGAAGGGAGTTGTACAATGAGCACAATAGAATGACAGCAAAAGCAATAAATTGAGTGGTAGTCGGAAACATTTTTGCCAAGCCTAAGGTCATCTGATAGCTGAAATTGGAATCCTAATTAAATACTAAGTACTTCAGTTCAGAACTTCACTGTCCAATTCATATAGATACTACTATAAAAACTGTCATTTGGGAACATACAAATTTTCAAGCATGGTGAATGTGATTCTTCACACACAAACAACGTTTACAAATACAAGACAAAAATGCAAAGTCGATTGGAATCACAAACAACATTTACAAATACAAGACAAAAATGCAAAGTCGATTGGAATCACAAAAGAATGGATGAATGGTCAGACAGTTTAGCAGAAGTGTTTAGAACACCATCAGATTGACAAGCTTCTCTCTTTTATTGAAAAGGTGATGTCATGCAATTTTTAATGGGGCTGCTACCCCGTTTCATTGGGATGAGATCACAGCTTTTTTATCAAGAGTTGGCAGCACAGATTTCAGCCATGATTGACATTTTCATAAAAGACAGACTCTCTTGAGAATGGAGCCAAAACAGATAGGTGGCTGTTCTTGCCTATGTAGGGAGGGGTAGTCTATGTAATCACAGCTTGGCTCAATGATGTAATCTTCGGTAATAAAATGTAAGATGCATTTTACAAAAGAAAGAACAGGCAAAATGTATATGCACTTCTAGAACAAGCTATCAAGATATGATGTCTGCAAATATGTCCTCTTGATATGTTAAAATTTATGTTTAGCTCTTGAAATTGACAAATTGCTCTAACTTAGTAATTGCTGGACTCAAACCTATGCCACAATAAATGTTTAGCTCTTAAAATTGGCTGATTGACATAGTAACTGCTGACTAAAACCTACGCCACAATAAAGAACAGGATGGAAAAACTTATCAGTGGGAGATTAAAATGTCATAAATGCAATTAAGAAAATGAAGAAAAAGATTGACATCCTGGAAGCACATAAAGGAAATGAACAACCTTAAAACCACAGAATGCCTAAAATAAAAATGGGTTTGTGACATGATTTCAGCTTTCAATTTATGATCTATTGATTCACACAATCACAAAAGAATGCCATCTATCTCTGTCCCAGTGAAATGGGTTTGAAATACATATTCATATAATCCATAAAACCGTAGGATTTCCAACATTCATTTATGCACAAGGAGAATGCCTTAATACAATATTTATATTAAGAGAGTTATTAAAACTAAAATTTTAAAATACTATGTATGACCTATAAGTATTAACCAGCTATATTCAAGAGTACAGCCACTATCAGTCAAAGATAAAATAAATTAAAAGAAAACACAACTAGATTTTGAAACGATTATGTATTACATAATAAGTACTAAACAGCTCAATTCACCAATAAAGCTGTTATCAGTCAAGGTAAAGTAAAGAAAAAGTAACACAACTAAAATTTGAAATGACTATGTATGAGCTAATAAGTATTAAACAGCGTGATAGTACAGCTGGTATCAGTCAAAGGTAAAGTTAATAAACTCCAAAGTGAGAAATCTCATTTCCGTGCCTCGACCTTTTTCTGCTCTCTTGCTGAAACAAATCAAAAAAGCAAGAGAATCACCATATACCAGTATATGCAAACAATAGGTATTCAATAATTTTGAAAAAAGCAACCAAACACAAATATAAAACATACCAGCCTTCTCTTCCTCGCGCTTCTTTGCAGCATCTGCACGTTGCTGTCTGATTAGAGTTAAGCGTTCTGCACAGTTTTTAAAGGAGAATTATGCTTCGTCTTTACATAAACCAAAAAGTATGGAAAAGGTAACATGGAATCTAGAGTGTTTCATTTCAAGCAATGTAAAGAAAAAACAATCTAGCTTAAATTCAGCAATAACAAGCCTGAAAGCAGTAACATATTTTAAAGAGCCACTAATAATTGTTAGAAATTCAGTCACTGCACCACAATGAATTCCTCTCTCAACCTATGTTTCTGAATCTCGTCCAATTCTGAAGAATAGTATGATACTATCACTTTTCTGGGGGGGAGATTTACTGATTCCACTCTCCACACTCTAGTTTTGAGACCGATTCTTTTATTCGCTACTATTACTAAATTGTATTCAGATTCAAAAATTACGTGTGAGCTACGATAGAAATAACGATGCAATCTGAGCAGCAACTTTGCCAATTTAGATTAGTTTATTGAAGAGTCCATACCCACTTGCTGGGCAACACTCTTCAGTCCCTACACAACTGCATTATTTGAATATATTGATGCTGTCCTTGACATTATAATTTATAGGAGAGAGCCAACTCCAATTTCCTTGCTAAGTGTTGATAATGGGCATCCTGCCAAGTTCTGTGCCTCCTTTATGGATGCCAAATCTCCATGGATAGTATCTTATGTTGCAGCAGCTTCATAGACTGAATATTTGTAAAATAGCCATAGTAAAAATTTCATGAAATGAAAATTGAGTCTTTTCCAGTTGGAACATAATATTATATAATACATGTTTGGCATTGATAGATTAACTAATTTGTTTCATAGCAAGTGAGACTGCATGTTTGTGTAGTGTCTCGATAAAATTTTCCCAAATAATCTAAGCCAGACCATTTGTGACATTCAGATAATCTCTTCCCACCCCCTTCAAAGGGTGTCAATGCAAATGAATATCTTAATGTTTCTGTTTCAGGTGACCCTGAATCAAACTGGCTCTTCAATATTTTTCTTGAGGTAACTTTTGCATTCAAGGCCCATCCTGGAATTCTACAAGAACTGTATCCCCAAATATCCAGTCATATTGACAAGTGTCATCAAGGACATGAATATGCAATATAACTTATAAGATCATTTTGTCCCTGTTAGAATTTGGGGTAAAGTTGAAAACAGCAGTCCCTTTTTAATTTAAGACAAAACTACTTAGATCTGAAGCACAAACAGCATATAGAGATAGATCTATAGTAGAAGAAGACAAACATAGATCATGAACAAAAGATCTCATATCATAAAACCATAAGAGCAGATCTAGAAGAAACAGTATCAGTTTAGACAAGGCACACTCAATCTATAGATACAACACTATGTTCCAGACAACAATAGGAACAGAGAAGAACTCAGATCTCAGTCAATAATGAAAAGCTCTCCTATAAACAATCAGCAGATTTATATATAGATCAGTTTTGAAACTAACAGTCTTCTAATTTTAACAGCAGATCTATATGACATCAGAATTACAATAACACCATTCAACAGTAGGTTCAGATCTGAATCAAAACAAAGGTCAAGTNCACTAGCACTGGGGATCTTTTTTCAAATATCAACAATTGTGCTACAAGTACGAACCTCACCTTGGTACTTCTTTGCCCACTAGTTTGCTTGTAAAACCATCATAAGTTAAACAGTGAACCCAGAACTCTGAAGTTATTTTGGGGAAAACATGGGTACTAAAAAGTGCCATTTATTGGCTGCGAAGTTATTTTGGGAAAACATGGTACTATAAAGTGTTATTCATTGGCTGCAAAAACAACTTGCCAACAGGCCAATTTCAATGGGATTGTTCTGTGACTTCCCTACCGGTTCAAGGAAATCTCTTATCCATATCATTGTTTAAAATTATGTCAAGACTCAATTCTTAAAGCATGGAATAGGCCAATGTTATAGGATTGAGAGTGCAAATCCTCTTCGCCTAGAGTGCCCATTCAATAGATTATCCACATGACAAGCACTTAAAAATTCAACGCTCAATATTTTAAATATCATCTGAAAGGCTAGAAAAAAAAATTGGCGCACTTCCAGAGAGGCAACAACCTCTATGTAAAAGTGGTCAAGAAATATATTCTTTATTACTGATCTATTTCTACTTATTTAGATTCGGATTGGGAGTTAGCTTCTAATTTACTGTTATAATTTACTGTTCTTTTTGCAGGGAGATGTACTATGCAATTCCTTTATAGCTATTAGCATATGCTGTACTTTCAAGCCCCATTGACCAGATTTTGTCAATCGTGGACACTACTAAAATTCAAACTTTCTATATATATCCAATGGCATCCCCCCTTCTCAAGTTCAAAGTACAGCTTCTTTGAAGCTGTCCCTTGGTTTATCAGAAAAGATTAGTGAAGAAAAAAATTAAATTACTTTAGCAATCTTTGGACAATATGACAGAAGAAACAAAATTTATAATAATGAAGTACACGATTCAATATAAGACGTTCTGAATTTGCATTTTCCTTTACTCTTTTGTTGTCCACCTTTTTCAACCATAAATTGGATATGAGCTATAAAATTTTCTAACTGTAAAGGAATACAGAAAACCCTACATCATCAAAACAGTGAGCATAACCATGAATTTACATAGACAAACGAAATTGCATTGAGTTGGGTGACTTACGTATTTCTTCAACTGTTGAGAAGTGTCTGCGCCCGGTGGGCTTGCCCTTGAATTTGCCTCTTCCCATCTTCCTTGAGCTAAAAAACCAAAAGGGTCGCCGGTCCTCCTCCGATCTGCCCCTCCCGGATCAGAAAATGAACTCAATCTTCAGTTTCAGAGCCTCGGTAATGCTTTCAGGGATATTTCTTCAGTACCCACTTGGATAGAATGGGGTCTCGTGGCTTCCCTGGAAAACCCGAATGCCGAGACAGAAAGCGCAGTCCGTTGACAATCTGTAAGGTGGGTATAAACTAAATCTGTGGCTCTTCTTCCCTCAAATCTTGCACCGCTCCTGTTAGTTACTCACCTACGGGCCTTCAAGCACTCCTCAACCCCTTTTGCTAGGAATCTTACAAAACACAAAACTCAATCACTATTGTTATGTTCAAACTCCTATTGCATTTGTGGTTGAGCCAACCTGATCATGCCCTAGGGTTAGTGGGATGAAGGGAGGGTTTGATTCGGATTTTCAGCGATTTAGAATCAAATGTCTTTTTCTGCTCGTTCGCTCGGGGTGGCTAGGCACGTTTCTCTTTTCTTTCTTCGGTGATGGTATTGGCGAGTATTCTCCCTATATACCGTTTGCGGTTTGGGACTAATATTTTCTGATGTCCTTGAGATTAACGAAGTGACAAATTCACCATTAAAGTCGTACTTCTTATAGGAAAAACTTCCATGTTATTGAATAGCGATAATCATTTAGCAATTTATTATGCTAAATTATTATTAAAAGTACCCTTAGAATTATTTCGTCTAAGAAAATTCTAGAAAAAACCTCCAAATAAAGTGATAATAAGTGAAAAAAAAAACAGTGATCTTGCTTTTAGAAAAAGTAAAATAAACTAAATATTTAAAAATTGAATGAAATTCCACAACACAAATATATTATTGTAATAATAATTATAGTATATTATTTATATAAATTATAAGTTTTTTCAATTAAATTTAGTGTGGTATGGGTACCATCCTCTAAATGAGGGAAATTGTTTGGGTAACTTAATTTGGGTTGGTTTATTCTTGGTTCCAAATGAGAGGAAGGAAGTATTTGGGGGTTTTTCTCACGCATGTAATCTCGGTATCATCTTCAAAATAAGTGTCTTGTGGATTTTCTTGAGATATGTATTTCATGGAAAAAAAAATAATTCACAACTTAAAAAACTTCTAAAATATGTTGTTAATGATATGAATACATGACCCAAAACTAACAACTTATAGATTATTGGTCTAAAGCTCTAATAACCAAAAAAAAAATATGTATGGGTTCAAATTATTAATCAATGATTTTGATAAATAAAAAATGATGTGTTATTTATTAGCGAGCTTATGTGTGAGTATCCAATTTAGTCTCTATTTGTTGATGATATGTTCTTTGTATTAAGACTACTTCACTCTCACAAAGAGGTGAATGGTTATGCATTTATGTGTATGTGAGTGGAGAATTTGTGTTGTGGTTGGATATTATGGACCTTTGACATTTGTTAATTGGGTTTAGCTCGAGTGGTTGGGAGGAATTTGTTATCCTTCTCACCTCGGTTCAATTCATTATTCTTGTAAGTGACATGTTGAGCTCATAACGAGTATATTGTTGTAGTGGCTTCATGTTAGAATAAGCAAAGCATACGAGAAAAATAATAATAATAATCTATTTTTAAAGTCATGACCAAGCCAAACACCAAATTGGTGTATAAGACCCCCTTGTTTGTGGGACAAGGGACCCCTTCTGTGCAGTGATATGACTGCTAAAGTCTATGGAGGTATAAATACCCTACCCCCCTCTGGATTTGAACCTATGACCTCCAAGGAGAAAACACATGTTTTTAACCATTAAGCCCACTAGTAACAAAAAACACATAAATCATGCACACATCATTGACACACGATTTACCCTAGAAAACCCTTTACCAGGAAAAACCAGCCAAAGATATATTTGTTCCCCCCAAATCCGGCCAAGTGAGCCTTCACCCCTCACCTCCAAGCCCATTACAATCCATGGGCACAATACCACAAGCTACCAAAACCATGGGCTCGAAAACCACCATTGTTTACCTATCACGGATTTAACTCATTAACTCTTTCACCAAGTCGAATTTAACCCAACAATCCCCCCCTTTAAACTTGACTTGGAGTTATTACTCTACCCCACTCAAATTTTATAACCAGCATATCCGAGAATTCAGCGTGTCCCCCCTATCACCTAGGTCTATGTCTAGACTTTATCAATAATTTACCATGGGTACACATGACTAACCAGGTCATACATTCATATGCCCATTTATATGTAATTAAATTTTCAACCCTATTATAATAATATTTTATTATTGTTTAGTGTTGTTATCGCCTTCAGGACTCCATGGGAATGCAGTCACCATGTCCAGTCTTACAAATGTCGCCATCATCTCACCTTGCCACTAGCTATCAGCAAATTCGAACATTCGAGCAATCGATCTACAAATCCACAAACAAATTCAAGCTTTACACTCAAGTCACGTGCCACTCTCACTAGAGAGTCCAGGCCAACCTCGAGCTCTGATACTAGTTGTTAGGAATAAGCAAAACGTGTAGAGAAATAATAAACCAACAACAATAAAATGCATAAATCATGCACACATCATTAACACATGATTTACCCTGGAAAACCCTTACGGAAAAAAATCAGCAAAAGATGTCTTTGTTCCCTTGACCAAATTCGGCTAAGCTAGCCAAGTGAACCTTCACCCCTCACCTCTAGGCCAATTAGAATGGAGTATCCCAAGAATATTTAAAGACTTCATTACATGCAATCCACGGGCACAATACCAGGCTACAAATCATCATTGTTGACTTAAAACAGATTTATCTCATTGACTCTTTCACCAAGTCAAGTTTAACCCAACAATCCCCCCTTTAAATTTGACTTTGGGTAATTATCCTAACCCCCTCAAAGTTTATAACCAGGGTATCCGGGAATCCAACATGTCCCCCCCATCACCTAGTTCTACATCTAGATTTTACCAGTAATTTACCAACGATACGCATGCCTAACCAGGGCTTGCAGTCGCATGCCCATTTACGGTATGCCGATTGTAATTAATTCTCAATTACAATAATATATGTGTGTACATATATATATATATATGTGTGTATTATTATTATTATTATTGTGTGGGGGTGTGCATATACATATATATGTATATGCACACACACACACGACCAACCTCGAGCTATGATACTAGTTGTTAGGAATAAGCAAAACCTATAAGAGAAATAATAAACCAGCAACAACAAAAACACATAAATCACGCACACATCATTGACACATGATATACCTGGAGAAGAAACATTAACACATGATTTACCCTGGAAAACCCTTACGGAAAAAACCAGCCAAAGATATATTTGTTCCCTTGACTAAATCCGGCTAAGATGGCCAAGTGAGCCTTCACCCCTCACCTCTAGGCCAATTATAATGGAGTATCCCAAGCCTATTTAAAGACTTCATTACATGGCCCCCGAGGGGGCAGCTCAATTGGCAAGTGTCGTGAAAATGAAGTTCCATGAGGTTTCGAGTTCAACTCCCCCTGACTTACCTTGTGTGTCACATAAGGGGCATCGTGGGCACACCTGGAGTTTATAGTGGTAGCGGTTGGATAACACGGCCACGTGCCCAACTAGTTGTTGATTCCTCCAAACATAAATAAATAAATAAAAAAAAAAAAAAGACTTTATTACATGCAATCCATGGGCACAATAGCACAACCTACAAATCACCATTGTTGACTTAAAACAGATTTATCTCATTGACTCTTTCACCGAGTCAAGTTTAACCCAACTCTCCCCCCTTTAAATTTGACTTGGGGTAATTATCCTACCCCCTCAAAGATTATAACCAGGGCATCCGGGAATCCAGCATGTCCCCCCCATCACCTAGTTCTACATCTAGACTTTACCAATAATTTACCAATGGTACGCATGCCTAACCAGGACTTGCAGTCGTATGCCCATTTACATGTAATTCTCATTTATAATAATATGTGTGTGTGTGTGAGAGAGAGAGAGAGAGAGAGAGAGTGCATATATATATATATATATATTATTTTGTAATTAAGTGTCGATGTTGCCTTTAGGACTCCATGGGAATGCACTCACCATGTCTATTGCTTCTTTTTATCGGCACTTACAAATGTTGCCATCCTCTCGCCTTGCCATTACTTTAATTTCCACCTGCTTCTCGCACTTTTTTGAAGACTTCTCCACCACGGCTACACTCATCTTCTCCTCACCATGGCTCTGATACCAATTGTTAGGACAAGCAAAACCTGTGAGAGAAATAACAAATTGGCAACAAAAAACACATCAATCATTCACACATCATTGGCACATGATTTACCCTTGAAAACCCTTTACCGGGAAAAACCATCCAAATATATCTTTGTTTCCTTGACCAAATCCGACCAAGTGATCCTTCACCCCTCACCTCCAAGCCCATTACAATGGAGTATCCTAAGCCTATTTAAAGGCTTCATTACATGCAATCCACAGGCTACCAAAACCATGGGCCCTAAAACCACCAATGTTTACCTAACACAAATTTAACTCGTCAACTCTTTCACTGAGTCAAGTTTAACTCGACACTTCGAGCCCTGGTGTTGATTGGCCTTGTGCCCTGAAAATTCTAGGGTTTACCCTAGGTGCCATCCTCAAAATGAGGGGAAGTACTAGGGGGTGTTCCCCTAGCTTTCTAAACTAGCAAAAAAAAATGTATTGATCTTTGACATGTATAAGAAGAATATTGTTTTGATGTCAAAAAATACTATTACCAATTGCATCAAGAGGTGTTTTTATAGTCTAGGTAGATGTGTCGCATTTGTAACATTTATGTGGCACATGTTGCCTAAGAAAACAAAACTTAAAATCAATTTAGATCCATCTTAACCTAGRGTCTATTGAGAATTGAGAGGATCAAATCCCTAAATTGTAAACATTCCCTCAAGTTTTTGAATRATAAAAAATGTTTGCACCTTCAATGATTTGATCCCTATCGACACTTATAAATCCAGGATTAAAATAAATCTAAACTATCTTTATAAAAGTTAATTATTTTTAGTTATTAAAACATTAAATATATAAACTATCTATTTCACCAAAATCAGTCAAAACTTACAACAATCGTTATTCTTTTAAAACTTATAGCAAACAAATAAGATAAACTTAAACAAAAATAAACTTTAGACCTTTAAAATTTATCCTAGACAACAAAGTTTTGTATTATTATTCAATTTGGCTTAGCTCGGGTGTTTGGGAGGAATGATTGTTATCCTCCCCACCCAGGTTCAATTCCCACAAGTGACATGTTGAGCTCTTAAATAATATATTATCGCAATGGCTTCAACCTCTGTTATTGACTGACCTCGTGCCCTGAAGATTCTAAGGTTCACCCTAGGTACCATCCGCAAAATGAGCGGAAGTACTCGGGGATTTTCTCCGGGCTTTGTAACCTGGAAAAAAAAAGTGTATTGCTTGCCTATGAATTCGATATAAAAGTTGACACTAAAAGCAAATTTAAATAATTAAAAGAAACTCCATGTAGCTTGTATAATCCCTATCTATGAATTACTTGTTCACACATACGATACTTGTAATACCCTTGTTTCCCCCAACTTGTAAATATAACTATAACTTGCCAAAAGACTATGGCAGACTGAATATGTGTGAATGTCAGATTTGATGAACCTTTTGTTATGAAAGGTAATGTATGTATTTATGTTGTTAATTAAAATAGATAATGTTGCATAACTGATGAAAAAGGGGTTTGCCAAGATAGACCATGATGTTATGAGAGAGATGGTGAGGGGAACCAGAAATGGTTGAGATGACCCCCACCAAACCAGTACCTTACTGGATTTAATTGCTCAGACCTAGAACAGTCCTCTGACCCATAAATGAATTATCAGTCAGGGTAGTAGTTGGAAAGGCCCTCCTCAAGAGTTAATGAGATGGGGCAGACTACCCATCTGCAAGGCTTCTAGACCTAACCACGAGCTGGGGATTCGGATCTACACAATCTTGTTGAGGAAGGCAAGAAAGGAAGTGATTTGTGGGCATAGGCAGAGGGGCGAGAAAGAAGATTGGAGATACCAATCTTCCAAGGAGATAAGAGTGCTTGCAACTCTCTGGTTCGAAGGAGAAACAAGTTTGTTTTGGGCGCAAGAAGTTGTTGGCAGCGTTTTCAGTCCAAGCTGATAAATGAGGCTGTAGAGAAGACGAGTGACTATAGAAGTACTCATTGCAGGCCCCTTTGCTTGGTACAGAGAAAATTGTTTTCTAAATTCTTGTGGGAGGATGAGAGTAACCTTTGTCCCTGACTTTTGTTGAGCAAGAAGAAAGAGTATCTCTCATAACATCATGATCTAGCTAGGGGGTGGCCAGCGGTAAATCCGTTAAGGAGTGGCGGTGCCTACGGTTGGGTGGAAACAGGCACCCCATTCAGCAGTTGCTTCGTGATTCTGGTTTCTGATAAGTATTTTCATACTCTGTGTACTGGAATGGAAATGGCGATTGAATATACATCTCTATGACTAAATTATGTATTGAATGATTAAGGTAGAAATGTTCATTGTTTTTCTATAAACCCATGCTTTTGAATGATCTTTTGTGTGTCTCATCTTAACAACTAGAAAGTCATGGGACATGGGTCTACAAGAGAGTCGGGGTAGGGTTATCTGGAAGGCTTAAGTGATGTCGACCTCTTGAATTTACCTTCATGGGAATACTAAGTCCAAACTCAATGGAAGGAGGGCGCCTCCTTTAGACCCTTCACCTATGTGACCAAGGGCTCATGCCCATGACCATGACCAATTCACGGTTAAGAGTTGAGCATGTAGCCCACAAGAATTTTCAGAGGACCCATATGACCAAGGTCTGGGAACCTTGTGCTAGGACCTAAAGGAGCTAAGTCTTCCTGGCTTCGAAACTCTGGGAGTTCGGAGCTCCGGGGTGTCATGACTCTTCCACTTTCAAACCGGTCGAAGGCAACTTGTTGCTACGGTTACCCACGAGGTCGACTGACATGTGGTGGTGTCCCTAACCATGACAGATGGACATGTCCCACCGTTAAACCACGACCCATTGACCAATCGCGAAGTAACGCGAGCCACGAATCCAAGGGTATTCAAGAGTCTCCCTGGTCGTTGGATCTACGCCAAGGTCAGTCCGACGTTGACTACTTCGGGAAAATAGAGGTGTCATAGCACCAAATTCCCCAAATGTCGGAGTTGCGGATTTATGCATATCGTAGATCTAGGGGCACTTTGGGATCCTTCCTAGCCATCGGTTCCATGTTGCAGTCAACCCGACATTGACCACTCCGGGAGAAAGGGGGCGGTAAGCAAGCAAAATCTCTTAACACCGAAGTTACGAAGTAACGAAGACCATAGATCAATGGGTGTATATGGACACATCTTAATCGTGAGATCTAAGGGTGTTGGAAGGCTATCCGTCCAAAGTGACATGGCATACTAACGTCACCCAGGGTGACATGGATCCACGTTTGACGTGCCACGTGTCACATCAATCCGCACGCCTCGCAGACCCTATGTGCCCATTAGAACATGACATGTGTTACCCACTGACGGGGCCACGTTTCATCCCTACCTTGTCGTGTATCACCCCCCTTGGCACGTATTCGCTTGGCCTAATGGCGGGTGGAGTACTCGGGAACTCCCTGTCCTTGTCTCTACGTTTAATGTGCCACCACGTGCAAGGGTGGATCCCTGAGGAGTTTGAGACTTCGGGACTCTAGAGGTTTGGGTTGTAGTGTTGTAGATGAGCCGAAAGGCCTGAAGGTAGGAGCCACGTGGTGAGATTTTGGGCTCCTTCAGGAATTCAGGAATTCGGGACTCTGAAGGACATGCGTGAAGAAAGGAAAAGGGCGTTCAATGTCGAAGCGTCGAAAGTCGAATTTCCCTCTAGCTTACGTGTTGAACGAGGATCAAGTCTCACCGTTAGATTGGATAGTGGATGGAATTCCACTATGGATGTAGGGACATTGGGGAATCTACAAGACTTCAGGGAACTTGGAATTGTATGAATGAGATGGACTCATGGGGGTGCCACGTGGCCCTCGACTAATAACGCCCGAAGAGCTTTGGGAGGCCATAACTTGCAATCCAGAGCTTGGATTTGAGCCTGGTAGCAATCGTTAGGAAGATACAGTCGAGTAGAAGAGGATGGAAACCTTGAAAAGAGGATGTGAGATGATTAAAGTAAGAAAAAATTTGATTCATCATCCCTAAAAAGGGTACTTAGGGGTTGGGTGTATTACAAATTGGTATCAGAGCAGGAAACAACACTTGGCCTGCTTGGGCTCATGAACGAGTCACATGAAAATCTTATTAGAGACCCTTTTAGGGTAGCACCTTATCTTACCCCATTCACGAGGGGCTTATTTAAACCTTTGCTTAAGAGAGGAATGAAACTTTCTATTGTTGTATATGTTTAAAAAAAAAATGTGAACAGTGTGATGTTCATAAACTAGTAAATGATTAGCTAACATGAAATGTTTTATCAGCACTCAAGCAGTCAATGGACAGCGGGAAAACTACARTGTAAGGGATGGTGACACACCATGAGTTGGGGGAAATCTCCCACAACAAAGAAGAGGAACTGATGAGAGGAGGGCAGTGGAAACCCCTCCAGATCTAGCTGAAACCGTAAGAAGCCTCGTGGCAGAATTACARAGCTATAAGCCTGACAATGAAAGGCTGATAAAAGAATAGGAAAAACAAACCAAAATTAATGCAGTCCTACTACAAAGCCTATCAAATATACAAAGACAACTGCAACGTGGACCAACAACCAGTCATGTGGACAGACATCATACTAAGAAAACTCAAAGTCCACCTGAGATACGAAAGCATAGTCCTGAAAGTGGCCACACAAGGAGGAGCACCTCAAAGAAGGCCCAACATGGAGCCAAGAGACACTCATTGGAAGAATCCTCTAGCGAGGATACTGACAACTCCAAGGAATCTTCTGGTAGCAAAACTAGTTCACATTCCTAGAGGAGAAGCGAGAAGAGGAAACATTCCAAGAGCCATGACCCTAAAGAGTTCAAGAAAGCCAAACCACCCACTTTCAATGGAGAAATTAAGAAGGGGAAGAAGCAAAAGTTTGGTTGTTTGGCTTGAAGAAGTACTTTAGAGTCCATGACTACTCTAAAAACTTAAAGGCTTGAATAATCATTTTAAACTTGAATGGAAAGGCCTCCATTTGGTGGGAGGACCTTAGGAATGTGAAAGGAATCCATGAGAAGGACTTGTCATGGAAATAATTTGAGAAATACTTCAAGAAGAAGTATTTGTCAGATAAATACTTTGATGGGAAGACCAAGGAGTTCTATGAACTCAAGTTAGGACAACTCACAATAGATATATATATCAACAATTTTTTTGAGTTGATAAGGTATGTACCCTACATAAAGGATGAAAAAGTAAAGATGCAATGATTTATTAGTGGATTACCTCAGTCCTTCTGGGATAGAATTGAGTTTGATGAACCAAAGACTTTAGAAGACACTATCTGAAAGGCAAGGTATTTTTGTGAGCAATTCAAGACTGAGACAAAACCTCATGAGGATTGGAAGAAGAAAAGTAGTTTAGGATTCAAGAAGAAGGGGTTTAAACCCCCAAGATTTAAGAACCATGGGAGAGGTTCTAAGATGAGCTTTCCTATTGAAAGTGTATATCAACAAAATTTCCCACCTGAGAGTGGAAATAAACCCTTTGGAGCAGCCTCAGGTAAGATTGATAACACAAAAAGAGAACCTTTGAAATGTTGGGGTTGTGGAGAAGAACATCTGCGGAGGGACTGCCTACATAAGAAATAGAACAATAGGAGGGTCTACAACATCCAAGAGGCTACCATAGTCAATGTTGTGGCTAGGAGCATGCCATAGATTTATGCATCCTTGGATAATATACAAGTTGACCACCAAGCTTCAATGGTGGAAATGGAAGGTATGATTGCCAACCATCTAGTTTCCATTTTAATTAACCCTAGTTCTTATTTGAGTTATGTTGCCCCTCAAACTGTTGAGAAATGTAAATTGCAGCAAGTTAAACATGTTAAATCATGGTCGGTATAACTAGCCACTCGAACCAAAAGAAAAGTAAAAGAGGTCATACCGGCATGCCAATTCATTATTAATGGATTACCCACCCAAGCAACCTTAAACATACTTCCTTTGGGATCTTATGACTTGTTGATTGGCATGGACTAGTTGGTTGCTCAGAAAAACAAGTTGGATTGTTACAATAAAACTTTGGAGTGTGAAGATGAAGAAGGGAGAAAGGTAACCCTACAAGGGATTCAAAATCTTGTCTCAATGAGACAAATATCAACCCTTCGAGTGAAGAAGTATTGCAGAAAAGGATGTCCTTTATATGCAATACAAGTGTTGGACTCTGTTGAGAAAAATAAACCCAGCCTAGAGGACCATCCCATATTAAGAGAGTATAAAGATGTATTTCCAGAAGAGGTGTCAAGTCTACCTCCAAGAAGAGATATTGACTTTTCAATAGAACTTGCACCATGAGCGGTGCTAGTGTCTAGAACACCATATAGAATGAGTACACCGAAGCTATTTGAGCTCAAACTACAACTAAAGGAGATGATGGACAAAGGCTGCATTAAGCCTAGTGTGTCTCCATGGGGAGCACCAGCCTTGTGCATAAACTATAGACAACTTAATAAGATGACCATTAAGAATAAGTATCCCTTGCCAATGATCGATGACTCGTTTGACCAATTAAGGGGTGCTACAATTTTCTCCAAGATTGACTTGAGGTCTAGATACAATCAGGTCCAAATTAAGGATGAAGACATCCAAAAAACAACATTTAGGACAAGATATAGTCACTATGAATTTGTGGTGGTGCCATTTGGGCTTACCAATGCACCAACCACTTTTATGTGTTTAATGAATAATGTACTAAGTAAGTTCTTCGACCAATTTGTATTGGTTTTTATTGATGATATCCTAATCTATTCCAAGAATAGGAAAGAGCATGAAGAACATCTCAAGCTAGTGCTTCAAGTGCTAAGAGAACATCAGCTCTATGCTAAGTTTAGTAACTGTGACGTTTTCCAGAAACAAGTCCATTACTTAGGCCATGTTATTTATGAAGAAGGAGTGGTAGTTGATCCTGACAAGATCAAATCCATTATGGATTGGCCTACCCCAAAGGATGTGTTTGATATCAAATCATTTATGGGCCTAGTAGGATACTATAGGAGGTTCATAAAGGGATTTTCCAAGATTGGTTGCCCAATCACCTCCCTTCAGAAAAAGGGAGTTAAATTCATTTGGACATCAGAATGTGAAGAGAGATTCCAAGAGTTGAAATACCTTCTAACCAATGCACCTGTGTTGAAGATTGCAAGCACACACAAGGACTTCCTTGTGTGTATTGATGCCTCTAAGGAAGGGCTCGGAGGAGTCCTTATGCAAGAAGGACATGTAATTTTCTACGAATAGAGAAAATTAAATGAGTAGGAAATCAATTATGTGACCCACGATCTAGAATTGCATGCCATAGTACATGCTTTAAAAATGTGGAGGCAATACCTCCTAGGTAGGAGATTTGTGCTTATGACAAACCATAGTGGGTTGAGATATATGTTTGATCAACTAAAACTCAATGCTAGACAAGCTAGATGGATGGCTCTCCTTAGTGAGTTTGATTTTGAAATCAAACATATCAAAGGAAAATCAAATAGGGTGGTTGATTCCCTTAGCAGAAGTATGAAAGTGATTCACTTGGCAGTTGTAAGCACCTGTGAAACAAACGTCAAGGAGAGAGTAAAAAGTAAACAAGAAACATATGCATTTTTCAAGACTGTAAAATCATACTTAGAACAAGAGCCCACAGGGTTGAAGTATCAGGGTTTTCAACTGCTTAATGATGGTCTGCTAACTTACAAAGCTAGTTTGTATATTTCAAATTGTGACGACTTGAAGAGGTTCATAATGGATGAACTACACAAAAGACCATATACTGGTCATCCTAGTTATTAGAAGATGATCACAACCACTAAGAAACTATTTTATTGGCCCAAACTAAAAAAGGACATAGTTGATTACTTAGCTAAATGTCTAGAACGTTAGCAGGTTAAGGCAAAGCACCGGCATCCATCAGGGCTATTGTAGCCCCCAGTAATCCCATAATGGGAATGGGAAACCATCTCCATGGATTTCATCACAGGGTTACCAAAATCAACCAAACAGAATGACACCATCATGGTAGTTGTGGACAAACTGAGCAAGGTCGCCCACTTTATTCCCGTCAAATCAACTTGCAAGGCAATAGATATTGGCAACATTTTCATGAAATAAATATTTAGACTGCATGGCATGCCTAAGGAAATCATATCTGACCGAGATATGAAATTTATTTCAAACTTTTGGAAATCTTTGTTTGTTGGTTTTGAAATTAAATTGCTATTTAGTACATGTTATCACTCTCAAACTGATGGACAGATAGAGAGAGTAAACCAAATGTTAGAGAACATGTTAAGGATGCATGTAATGCATCATCCTAAGAAGTGGGAAGACTACCTATCACTGGTAGAAATTGCCTACAACAATGGCTATCAGGAGTCATTGAAGATGAGCCCTTTTGAGGCCCTCTATGGTAGACAATGCAAGATTCCAATTGGCTGGGATAACCCAGTAGACAGAATTACAATCGCGCTAGATATGTTGAAAGAAATGGAACAACAAGTAGTTCAAATAAAATTGAATCTAAAAATAGCTCAGGATAGACAGAAAAACTATGCAGACAGAAAAATAACTCCTAGAGAATTCAAAGCAGGGGATCATGTGTATCTCTGAGTTAGACCCAGGAAAATCTCCTTGAGTATGGGAGCATGTGCCAATATAGCACCTCGGTATTGTGGACCCTTTGAAATTTTGGATTGAGTGGGACCTGTAGCATATAGACTAACACTCCCTCCCTCAGTGAAGGCACATAATGTTTTCCATGTTTCGTTACTGAAGAAATATGTACATGATTCTAATCATATAATCAATTGGTTTGTGATTTAGGTGGAACTAGAGGGAGAATTTCTGCCAGAACCGCAATGCATAATAGGTGGGAAGGAAATCCCACTCAAGAACATAACCATTATACAGGTCAAGGTGCAGTGGAAACACTTTGGTCCAGATGAAGCTACATGGGAAATGGAGGATGACATGAAACATGCAATACTCATTTTTGTTTACTTCTATACATACAGAGCACATCAGTAGGTAGAACATCAAGGATGATGTTCCTTTAATGGGGGAGGGGGGATTGTAATACCCATGTTTCCCCCAGCTTGTAAATATAACTGTAACTTGCCAAAAGACTGTGGCAAATTGAATATGTGTGAATGCTGGATTTGATAAACCTTTTGTTATAAAAGGTAATGTATGTATTTATTCTATTAATTAAAATGGATAGTGTTGCATAACTGTTGAAAAGGGGGTTTGCCAAGATAGACCATGATGCTATGAGAGAGATGGTGAGGTAAACCATAAATGGTTGAGATGACCCCCACCAAACCAGTACCTTACTGGATTTAATTGCTCAGACCCAAAACCGTCCTTTGACCCATAAATGAATTACCAGTCAGGATGGTAGTTCGAAAGGCCCTCCTTGAGAGTTAATGAGGAGATGGGGCAGAGTACCCATCTACAAGGCTTCCATACCTAGCCACGAGCTGATGATTTGGACCCACACAATCTTGTTGAGGAAGGCAAGAAAGGAAGTGATTCGTGGGCAAAGCCAGAGGGGCAAGAAAGAAGATTGGAGAGAGCAAACTCCCAAGGAGAGAAGAGCGCTTGCAACTCTCTGGTTTGAAGGAGAAACAAGTTCGTTATGTGCGCAAGAAGCTACTGGCAACATTTTCAGTCCAAGTTGATAAGCGGGGCTGTAGAGAAGACGAGTGATTGTGGAAATACTCGTTGCAGGCCCCCTTGCTTGGTACAAAGAAAACCGTTTTCTAAGTTACTGTGGGAGGAGGAGACTAACCTTCGTCCTTGACTATCGTTGAGCAAGAGTCTCTCTCAGAGCATCATGATCTAGCTAGGGGGTGGCCAACAGTAAATCCGTTCAGGAGTGGTTGTGCCTATGGTTGGGTGCAAACATGCACCCATTTTAGCAGTCGCTTCACGATTCTGGTTTCTGATAAGTATTTTCATACTCTGTGTACTGGACTGGAAACTAAGATTGAATATACATGTCTATGACTAAATTCTATATTGAATGATTAAGGTAGAAATGCTCTTTTTTTTTGTGAATCTATGCTTTTGAAAAATCTTTTGTGTGCCTCAACTTAGCAGCTAGAAAGTTATGGGACCTAGGTTTGCAAGAGAGTTAGGGTAGGGTTAATTGGAAGGATTAAGTCCTGTCGACCTCTTGAATTTACCTTCGCGGGAATACGAAGTTCAAACTTGGTGGAAGGAGGGCGCCTCCTTCAGACCCTTCACCAGTGTGACCGAGGGCTCATGCCCATGGTCATAACCAATCCACGATTAAGAGTTAAGCTTGTAGCCCACAAGAATTTTCAGAGGACCCATATGACCAAGGTCTGGGAACCCTGTGTTAGGCCCGAAAGGAGCTAAGCCTTTCTAGCTTCTGAACTCTGGGGGTTTGGAGCTCCGAGGTGTCATGACCCTTCGATTTTCAAACCGGCCAAAGGCAACTTGTTGCTACGGTTACCCACGAGGTCGACTGACATGCGACAGTGTCCCTAGCCATGACAGATGGACCTGTCCCACCGTTAAACCCTGACCCACTTAACAATCATGAATTAATGCAAGCCGTAGATCCAAGGGTATTGGAGAGTCTCCCTAGTCATTGGATCTACGCCAAGGTCAATTCAACACTGACTACTTTGAGAGAATATAGGTGTCATAGCACCAAATTCCCTGAATTTTGAAGATACGAATTTACGGGAATCGTAGATCTAGGGGTGCTTCAAGATCCTTCCTGACTGTCGGATCCATGTTGTGGTCATCCTGATGTTGATCACTCCAGGAGAAAGGGGGTAGTAAGCGAGCGAAACCTCTGAATGTCGAAGTTACAAAGTAATGAAGACCGTAGATCAATGGGTTTACGTGGACACATCTTGAGCATGAGATCTAAGGGCATTGGAAGGTTATTAGTCCAAAGTGACGTGGCACACTTACGTCACCTAGGGTGACATGGACCCACGATTGACGTGCCATGTGTCCCCTCAATTTGCACACCTCGCGGACCCTATGTGCCCATTAGAATGTGACGCGTGTCACCCACTGACGGGGCCACATGTCATCCCCACCTTGCCACGTGTCACCCCCCTCCCCCCCGCGACACGTATTTTCTTGGCCTAATGGCGGGTGGAGTACTCGGGACCCGCCTGTCCTTGCCTATACATTTAATGCGCCACAACGTGAAAGGGTGTACCCCTTGGGAGTCCGGGACTTTGGGACTTCGGAGGTTTGGGGTGTAGTGTCGTAGATGAGCCAAAAGGCCCGAAGGTCGAAGCCACATGGCGAGATTTTGGGCTCCTTCGGGAGTTCAAGAATTCGAGACTCCGGAGGACATGCGTGAAGAAAGGAAAAGGGGCGTTCAGTGCCGAAGTGTCGAACACCGAATTTCCCTCTAGCTTACGTGTTGAACGAGGATCAAGTCCCTCCATTGGATTAGATGGTGGATGGAATTCCACCGTGGATGTCGGGACATTGGGGAATCTTTGGGACTTTGGGGAACTTGGAATGGTACAAATGAGATGGATTCACGGGGGCGACAGATGGCCTTTAACTAATAGTGCCTGAAGAGCTTCAAGAGGCCATAACTTGCAATCCAGAGCTTGGATTTGAGCCTGGTAGCAGTCATTAGGAAGCTACGGTCGACTAGAAGAGGAAGGAGACCTCAGAAAGAGGATACAAGATGATTAAAGTAAGCAATATTTTGATGCCTCATCCCTAAAAAGGGTACTTAGGGGTCAGGTGTGTTACAATACTCTCAAAGTTTCACTTAGGTGGAAACCTTTGGCCTGATAGTTAATGGACCAATAATGTGCATTGAGACATTGATATTAATCATCATGATGGGATGGCAATGGAGGATACTATGTCCTTGGGTTCACTATTATTGATTCCATTGGCATTATCATTGAAATTCCTTGCTCTTGTGGCATGTAAGACAATGGTGGTGGCCTCTATGTGATATTAAGTGATTTTCTAGATCAATGTCTTTTTTCGAACCACATAAGTCATAACTTATCAAATCATTTGGTGATCAAGCCATATTTCTAAAAAATATATATCATTTATCTTAGGTGATAACCAATTGATTTCTTGTTAGTACCTTTAAAATTTGGCAACAACACCGTTCCATTAGTGTCACATGTGCGTCATTGACAATAATTAACAAAAAAACATATCATAGTAGAATATTTAGAGAAAAAAC
Source organism: Picea sitchensis (assembly GCA_010110895.2). Taxonomy (NCBI): domain Eukaryota; kingdom Viridiplantae; phylum Streptophyta; class Pinopsida; order Pinales; family Pinaceae; genus Picea; species Picea sitchensis. The sequence continues at coordinate 525,626 of SNQJ01S0002103.1, read as the reverse complement.
AAACTTTCATATCAATTAGACAAAACCTACAACAAAAATAAATGACAATGGAAAATATCTTTAGAAATACATGGAAACAATTATACACACTAACATACAACATGATATACTACCTACATGTTGAAAGAAGTGAAGAAAACAATAAAAGTAAAGTACCAAAAACATTTTCTTTTCCTACATAAATTTACATGACTTCACTTGAAAATTCATGGTTTTCCAAAGAGTAGTTTATATTAACCAATCATCCACATGTAGTGAATATACTCAAAGAATTGTGATGCATAATCATTGATTTGGCCAAAATATTAAGAAAACCCATTATATGTTCATGGAAAACATTCATTTTTAGGCGAAAATATAAGTGTATGCATAATTATAACCATAAATTAGGCTACAATTGTTTTATTTTTAGTGAAAATATGAAAAAAATTATCACAAATTTCTTCAAAAAATTAAAATTCAGCCAAATTGGCAAAATTTCACTTAAAAAAAAACATTGTTCTAGATATTAATGAGTGCATCAACCTCTAGTAACATGTCCAAATGAGAAAGATGAATTTTTTGTCCCGATTCATCGTTCAATTTTCGCTTTTAGAGACCTTATTTTTAAACCATTTAGTAAGCTACTTGCTTGTTTTCATATTATTGTTGACTAGTTTGTCTGCAATTTGAAGTTGTTGAAGGAAATGACTATATTTGCAGTTGGCATATCAAACAATCCAGAGAAGCTGGTGAATGCTCCAACTCACACTTATGTAAGTTAAGAACCTTTCATAGTAATAGCCACACCACACATCTTTTATGTTGTGATCTCATTATGATGTGCATGCATAGAAAGTTGAGTTGCATGTTGGAGATTGGGTTCCTTGTTAACAAAATTTCAGAATAGATGATGTTGTAAGCAAAATGAAAATAACAATACTTACTATCCATGGCATAATTATTTAATCACTCCATCCAAATTGTATATGAATGTGAGGGAATATGGAGGCCAATGAAAAAAGCTCAAAGAATTTTAAAGCTGCCAAACACAAATTATTCAATGGGTTTGGACTATTTCGATGGTGCAAGCCAAAGGATATTTGGTAGTTGTGGAGCAAGTGGAATTCTTCACTTGTTTGCTTCTCATTGATATCTTTGAAAGTAACCTTCAGTGTTGGAACAAACAACAAATACGATCTAAGTGCCCTATGGGTACTATTAAAATTAATAGTGGATAAAGGAACTCCAAGAATACAAATTTCAGGGAACTCAAAGTTGGTGATCGATTGGGCCCATGGAAGGAGCAAGGTAGAAAACTAAATTCTAAATCCAATAATGGGAAGAATCATTAAAGTGAGAAGTAGGTTTGAAGTGATTTCATTCTAGTATGTGTATCATGAGTTAAATGTCATGGTTGATAAGTTATCAAAAGCATTATTACTATAGGAAAGACCATTTGGTAACAATGGAATGAAAAGAGGATGAATTTCAATGTGAAGAGGTCACAATTCTCTATTGATATGCTTTGATGGGGTGACTCAAGAATTGTATAGCTACAAAGAGTCTTATTTGGTTGCAATAGCTAGTAGTTTTTGTTATGATCCCCCTTTTTTCATAGAATGTATTAAATGAATATGTAATAGTCCTATGCCTAGTATTTTGTTGATTTTTGGATGTAAATCGAGATGGGTAACATGATGTCCAGTTTTGATAAATCTTTATTTGATTTCTCTTTGAAATAACAAATACAACAGTTATTTTTTTGAAAAAACAAATATTCAATCACTCCCTATAATTTAAATTTCCATGTTATCCCTTTTGCAAAAACATCTCATTATTATAACAAGAATGAAATAGGAAGTAGTTATGTGTTGAGCTATAGGTAATGTGGAGATGTTAAAAACTAAGTGGAGACCATTTTGTTCCCCCATCTCCATTTTGGTCTCTCTTATTTGTATAACAGTCGAAGCATGATATAACCCAATAAAAATTAGTGGCACCCAACAATAATGAAATTACCTTTAACATGCCACTCACACCATTTCTAGATAAGTTTTGAAATTGTTATTTTGCCTTGGCTCACTCGGCATAAACCGATATGCAATTGTTTGCCTTCCCACTCATGATAGGGATACATGCCACAGATTGGATTCCTTGAGAGTGATTTTAGGTCGACAAAAAAATCCTAATTTATGACCACATGTTCATGTGTCAACTAGAAACTGTAGACTGCTTTACTTGGCTAATATTTTTCTTACTTTGGACTCCTTCATAGACTCTACACATATCTAGTAACTGTAGCTATGTTGATTTCCACTAGAATTGCACCTATTTCCTTTGAACTCAATTTCATTAAAACCTGCAATCTAGATTTCACATTAATGATTCAAAATATACAATGAATTATAATGGTGGGAGTAATTAACACAATTACGCCTGCAATAGAGGACATAGACAAAGGCACCATGGTCTAACGGACATTTGGCAGCTTTAGTGCATCCATGAGCATCCTTTTAATTATAATCATGTGCATTAACAAGCTAATTAGGATTTTGTTTCAACAACTTCTCAAGATCACCCACTTGTTCTATTAAACATGTCACAACACCCACAAACACCCACAATGTTAATTGAATTACCTTGCACCATCGCTACTCCTTGCATCCAAATTATTTGAGAATTTCCATTTACAAAATATGGAACCATAGACAAAGAGGAATTCATATGTTAATCCAAAAGAAAACCCACACAAGAATTTAAGTAGTACTAATTGATTCTATGTCATTTATGGGTATTAGAGCAAGCAGTCGAATGCCACTATGAACACATAAATCATTTACAAACTTTATAGCTACGAGTGTTAATTCCAAATACGTACCAATATAGAAAAGGTAGTAGGCCTTACATGCACACAAAAAATCTCAATCCTCCCTCTTCAACTGTTGTGTACTCCTTGCATAGCTATGACCCCTTCTATATAAGGCATCTTGATTCTTAGCATTTATTCATAACATGTTGTGCCTAACATTTGTTATATATATATATGTGTGTGTGTGTGTGTGTGTGTGTGTGTGTGGACATAAATTTACATATCAACATACAGGGGAGGCTCTGCAGCTCCAATCCCACAGAGACCATGATAGTCTATGTGGCTCCATGTCTTAAAAAAAAAAAAATAGTGATTGCCCCATAGGGGAAACCAAGTCTTAATTTGTTTGAAAATATAACAAGTTTGAAACCAGATCTTATCCAAGTTTGATTGTACTAAAATATATGTCTAAAATCCTAGATAGCATAATAAATTTAAGAAAAAGAGAACACGATGTCGCTATTCATTCAGAGCTAGAGGGCTGGTGAATTCCATGGTCTCCCAGTGAACTACAACATTTAAGGTCTCGGCACCCATGTAGCTTCTTACAGGAGGGACAAAATTCCCCCCTTGACGCCTGGCAAGCCAAGTGACCACTTATATCATATACGCATTTTGAATTTCTAGAGCTTCATGTATGCTCTTCAACTACTGAAAATCCTACTCCTTGGGGAGCATACCCATGGCCACCATGGTTTTGGTGTGCTAGTAGAGTTCAAGAGTTTGATAGAACTTTGAATTGTGAGTTCGGATAAAGCCTAGGTATGGGATGAAGCTTCCAACCTGAGCCTCCACTTCCTCATCATCATGAAATTCTCTAATTTGACAAACTTCGGCCTCTAATTATGTCATACTGGCCTTATCTTCCTTTGTAACGTAGTCCTTATAAAACCCTGTTGCATCAATGGTAGCCTTCGTTGCATGAGAGGGTTGTGGAGGGAGAGGATGGGTGGGCTTCCTACCTCTCTAGGTCAATCCCAAACTGATTAAAGGGCGAGAAAGACTAACAACTACAGTAAGAGTGGTAGGGGAGTATTCAATATTTCCCAGGAAGGGTAAACTCGAATCTCTACCTACGCGGAGCCTATTTAACTCGATCAAACTCAGAATGAAACCTCCAGAGTTACCCAAGTCATTGTCCATGATTGAGACCATTATGAGGGAGGAGGTGAGTTGCAGACGTTCTTCCTCGTCATGATGCAAATGATGTCACTCCTGGGCAATATGACGTTGCTCATCTCCATATTCCAAGATGTTCTTGAACCTAGAGACTTCACACACCTCTTGACCATCATGCAAATACAAGGTGTGACCAAGACTAATTTGAGTGCCCACTTGTTCATGATAACTCTCCAGTGTGTGTGACCTTGAAAATACCTCAACATAACCAGGTGTGTCATCCAGAGTTGGAATTCGAATGACGAGTGTAGGACAAGGCTAGAAGCTCGCAGCCATTTGGGTCATGGGGCTAGGCACTGCCTCGATCGTGCCTCCCTCATAATCATTCTGCTTGGAAAGCACCCCATATGGGGAATTTTTCTACATATATGATTAGTTCATATAATAAGTATTTATTTCTTGCTTAGCACGGTGGGTTAGCTCGAGTGGATGAATGTTGTGGTTATAATTCAAGAGGTCTCAGGATCAAGTCCCTAGCCTACAATATAGTTGATATTGTTGGGCCTCACTCGATGTCCCCACCAGATTAGGCCCCGTAATCAGGGATGACAGTTTACCCCATTTACCATCCATGGATGACGGGGAAGTACTCAAAGGGTTTTCCGCAAGGGTTTCCTTGGAAAAAGGTATTTATTTCTTGCTTATTTATTTATACCAACCTAGATCCATCATAAACATGGATCTATTAAGCGTCGAGAGGGATCAAATCTCTCGAGGTGCAAACCTCTCTTAGAGTGCAAAACTTAAGGAAATGTTTGCACCTCTAGAGATTTGATCCCTCTTGGCGCTTGATAGATCCGAGTTTAAGATGGATCTAGATTAGTTTATAAATATTATATTATATATTAAAAATTTTAAATATATAAAATTATATGATTTTAAAATATTATTATTAGAATACAAAATCAATCTCTCTCTCTCTCTCTCTCTCTCTCTCTCTCTCTCTCTCTATACATATATATATATATATATATATAATTTAATAGTTTTTTTTAACAAAAGAGGAATTATATTATAATTTAAAACAACGTACGAAGATGCCAGAGAAATACAATCTGATAAAAAATGCAATTAAGCGTGTAGAGTATGAGAATGTAACTATTGTATCTACTAAGATCAACAAAACTACTAGTCTATGTTTCAAGAAACCAAAATTATTCTCCTTATACAATTTATATAATACCCCTAGGATAAGTATACAAAAATGAAAGAATTAAATTGAGGAGGCTTACAAAAATGAAAGAATTAAATTGAGAGGCTTAACTGGTGTGGTCATCGAGACGCCATTTCTTTGCTTATGGAGTCGGGGCATTTAAGTCTAGAGGGACTAGATCCATGTCAGGGGAGGAAGTTTCGTCGGACCGTTCAAGTGTTGTTGGAGTTATTGTTGTGTGCTAAGATTGAGTCTTTAGGTCTTCAATTTGTTGTCGTAAGGCATGACATTCATCATTCAGTTGAGAGATTTCTTGTTTCTTCCTCGCGGATTCTTCTAGAGTTGTTAACAAATGAGAGGAGAGTCCATTGTATCTTATTTGGAGAGCGAGGACCGAGTTGCAATTGGCATCCAATTCAATTTCAAGTTGTTCTAATTGATGCGCCCTTCTCCCAGATCGACAAGCGACCATTTTTGTTTGTTGAGTCTTGAGTTTTGGCGCAGGGGAATGATCAATTGAGGCAACAACTTGAAAGAGCAAGCATTGAGAGATTGTTGAGCCCCATGTGAAAATGAGAAGCCATAATGACATTCCCTTTGGTTCTAGTTATCGTCCATATACAAATTCCCAAGTCGCCATTAACTGTCCACCTTCAAAAATCACATCGAAGTGTTACGGCCAATCTGCCAATACCTTCTCCCATCCCACATTCCTTTGAAATCATGCTTCGAGCGAGTAGAAAGGATTGGTGGCTCTAAGTGAATTTAGGGTGCAATAAGGGCATTGTATGATGAAAATGTGTTGGGAGTGGAATGACCTGGATGTGACTTATGTTGACAACATTGAAATGAACATGCTGAGGTGAAGTGCAATGTATCAAAGGGAAGATTGGGCGGTGGGTCCCCAAGGGGGGGGGGTTGCTCCCACCCCCCCTTTTTATTAT
>SNQJ01S0002103.1:508809-518820 GCA_010110895.2 Picea sitchensis | reverse complement strand
CTACAACTAATCTCTTATTTTCTACTAGTCATGGGATAGATTCAAAGGTTTGTGAGTCATTGACTAAGAGAATTCCATCCTGGAGTTGTAATGCTTGATTGGCTAGACTATCAGACTCCTTATTGTTTATTCTCAGCACATGAAAGAATTTGATGGAATCAAAGGATTGGGATTCCATGTGGATTTTGTTGATAATGCCTCCAAGATGAATCTTGTTTGGATTGGAAAGAAATCTTGCATGCTTGATTTTGAATTCGGGGTCTCATGTCACCATGAGGTAAGGGATACATAGTCCCTTTGCCAACTTCAATCCCTAGAGGAGTGTGTAAGCCCCTGCTTGATTATTAGTGGAGGTGCCTATATTGCAAGCATATGACAATTTCTTGTTTCATCCTAGGTCGTAAAGCACCAATTTAATAGTTAAATTAATAATATATATTGATTATGTTATTTTAACTTTTAATTAAAAACTAATATTCTTTGAAAGAACAAATTGATAATATATATTGATTATATTATTTTAAGTTTTAAGTTTTTCTTTTTTTGTAAATGAGTGTGTGAATCTATATTGCTTTATAAGGTTATAGTACAAAACTGATGCATGGACTCCTAGGATCTACCTGAACGAAAACCAAATCCGGGGTCCCTGGAATTCAGTGTCTGAAGATAAACAAAAAGTGCTTGGTTCGCCACCACGGGAAACCAACCCAGGCTACTATAGTTTAGTCTAAAAACTTCATCAAAATAAATAAAAAAGTCTAAACATAATGGGGTTAGCTCCTACTCTGAGAGACATGATCTGGGTGGGTCCTGTGCTAGTCTAGGTTGATGGGGTTCTCTTCATCCCCTTACTGTTGTGCCGCTTCCTCCTCCCCCTGTTCCACCAGACGTAGCTTTCTTATGCATGTTGGGGTTCCATTTTTGTCGACTGGAGTGATATCTATATGGTGGACGTAGCGTAGATAGAGATGAACTTGCCTTGTCATCCGCTCTAGTTTATCCTATCGTCTTTTCTAGTCCTTCACTAGCCTTTTTACCCCCGCCTCCAAGTTACTGAGGCGGTTGAGAATTCTTGTGCGCTCTTTCTTTTGCTCTTTGGTTTCCATCCTGTTGGTCTCCCCTCGGTCTGCACACATCTTACTTATCAGCATTTTGGTTCTCCAAGCTTCCTCCACCGTCCTGTGGTAGAGGGTTATCCTTTGTTGTGTGGCTTTGGGGTCCTGTATCCCCCCTATTTCCCGGGTTAGTGTTGACCAGGCTTTGTCCCTATGGGCGTTGTTGATTTTTCCCTCCCATCTTTTAATGATTGTCTTCCCCTTGGTGCCTACCTTCGTGAGGAAGGTGCTCTTTGCTTCCTTGGCCACCTGTTCGATTCTTGTCATCCGTCAGGCGCTCTGTGGAGGTTCCTTCCCCTGTGGGCCTCTCTTGCTGCTGGTTTTCTTCATGCGTACCATATTCACTTGCAGGTGGTGGTTCTTACGTTGGGTTCTTTCCCTATTCTGCTTCACCTCCTTCTGGTAAGTTAGGTGGCCCTTGTAATTGCCATGCCTCGTTCTGTGGTAAGTTCTGGTGTCCCTGCCTTTATGGAGCCAACCCGGCTGCGGTCTCGTCCTTGCAATCATGGCCTACTCCTCAAGGTGGCCCTGCCCATCAGTATCCTCTGTTCCAAAGTGTGTGCGCTTGATGACCTTTTCGTTATCCCTGCACCAATACTTTGCCCTGCTCGTTGTACAACATCCCTTTCCCCGTCCCATATCGGTACTTGGGTGAGGTGTGCTCCTACTTGGCCCTCGTGTAACCTGTCGTCCTTCATCCTTTGTCGCCTGTGAGTTATCTCTTATGCTTTCCAATGGGTAACTTCTGTACTTCTTTTTATTGACGGGACCGTGGTGTCGTACCTTCGCCTGATGTGTGATCTGCGTCTCCATTTGTAACCTTATTTGATTGGTGGCCCATTAGATTTTGTCTGGGACCTACGTGTACTTCAGTGTCTGCTGTGCCTCCATTCTTGCCATAGTCTTCCATACTACTCCTATTGTCCCAGTTTTTTGCCGCAAGTTAGGTGCAATCTGCCCGGAATTGACCTTGCGGGATGTTGCACCAGATTGTGTCCAATTCTGGACCTTCGTTCTCAACCCCCTCGTTTGCTATTTTGTCTGCCAGTCTATTTGCTGACCTCCTCACCCAACACAACTCCACAGTGATCCCTGTCCGCAAGTGCTCCTCGATTTTTTTCAGTAGGTAGGCCAATCGCCAATGCCTTTGGATTTTACCTATTCTGGTACCGTTTTGGAGTTTTCTTACTATGTTGATGACTAGCGCGGAGTCTCCTTCCACTATGGCATTCGTCATCCCCTCCTAGCTGAGAATCTCCAGGCCTGTCTCCAGGGCTCTGAATTGTACGACATTATTGGTTGAGTTACCCAGGCTTCCCGCATACAGTCGTATGATGTTCCCTTTACTATCCCTGATTACTCCTCCCAAACCTGTTCTTCCTTGGTTGCCTTTCGTCGCCTTGTCAAAATTCAACTTGAGGTAGCCCGAAGGTGGAGGTTTCCAGTTGCGCTCACCTACTTGGAGTTGCGGTTGTTGTCTGTTTGGATTGTGGTTGCGTCCACCTGTTAGTTGGAAAAAATCTAGGACTCGAGAGTCCTGGTTAGTAGGTTGCGCTCTGCCCTCCTGGTAGTTGCAGCTCATCACCATGTCACGTATCATGGAGGTTATTGTTTCCTTGATCTTCCTTTCTGGCCAGCTTTGGTTTCTGAAAATGCGTCGGTTCCTTTCCTTCCATATTGATATGATCATTCCTGGGGTGAGGGTCCAATAGAGGTTCACCTCTTCTTGGTCACTGTAGTTTTCTCTCCAGAGCTTGATTGTTGTGACAATGTTACCACGAATCTTGTCGAACTAGCGGAAGATACTTGTTGCCCAGTCCCACAGTTCTGCAGTGTAGGCACAGTCGTCGAGGAGATGGTTGGTTGTTTCTTCCTGAGTTTGACAAAGATGACATCTTGATGGACTGGTGAAACCTCTTTTCCTTAGGTTATCCCAAGTTAGGATGCAGTTGTGTAATATTAGCCACTGGAATATCTTAATATTTGGCTATTGGGGGATGTTCCGCAACTTATCCCAATGTTGTGCCAGGTCGTCTTGGTCTGGGTCCGCCATATAGTGCTAGACTTCTTTTAGGTTGAATTCCCCTCGGTCCTTTTTTCCCCACCTCAATTGGTCCTCTCCTTCCGTGACTTTTATTTTCCGTCTGCCCAGTTCCTCCTCCACCTCTTTTATTGTTGTTGCAGGTATCTCATTGTTCTGAGGATTAATCTTGTCCCATATTCTCCATTTGTTGCAGTCTGTTCCCTGCTGCCAGTATTGATAGACATTGATTTTTCCTTGTGTGATGAGGTCATGTTGGAGTATCCCTCTATTTGGGTTTTCCATCTTTGGTTCCTGTTGCCAAGCGTCTTCCCATAATCTGGTTGTTCTGCCATTCTTGATTTCCCAAAAGTTGTGTGTCTGAATCCATGCTTTGTTGCACCAGACGAGGTTCCAAATGGTTGAGCCTTCCCCGGTTCCTCCAAAGCGGATTCTGTCTTGGTCGCGGGTGTCCGGTGTGTACTTTGCCTTCCATAGGTTTACCCAAGGTGTTGCAGTTTCTTTGACCCACCACCACCAGAGTTTTGCCCCATATGCATTGTTGGTCATTTGTGGATCTTGTAGCCCCAAGCCTCCTTTGCTTTTTGGCCTACAAACTTTCTCCCAGGCCACTAGGGCCCACTTTTTCTTTGTTTCCACACCTCGCCACAGGAAGTCCCTCTGGATGGTTCTGATTTTCTATAGGATCACCTTTGGAGTGGGGAAGACCAACATCATAAAGGTTGGGATAGCTTGTAAAACAATCTTGGTTAGGATCAATCTGCCTACTAGGTTAAGGGACCTATACGTCCAGTTTTTTACTCGCTCCTGTATTCTATTTATTACTCCTTCCCAAGTTGACAACTTATATACTTTGTCTATCAAGGGAACCCCCAAATACTCAGTTGGAAGTGTTTTCTGTTCAAAGCCTAGAATGTTGGTCAAATTCCTTTGGATAGTTGGATTGGTATTAAAGAAAAAGATAATCTACTTGGAGTGGTTGATCTCAACGCCTCAGGCTTCCCCAAAATATTCTAGGATTCGTTTGTAGGCTTGGCTTCCTTGACCGTGGGTATGTCTTGGAGTAGTGTATCATCCACAAACTGTTGGTGATTTGAAGTAGGGAAGTTTTTGAAAGGTTTGAGCCCTGTTATTTCCCCAGTTGTTGTTGCGCTCTTTATGCTCCAGCTAAGGCCTTCCATCATCAGAATGAATAGGAAGGGAGTCAACGTGTCTCCTTGTCTGATCCCTCTCATGTCCATAAAGTTTTGGTGAGGGCTCCATTGATTAGTAGTGAGTAGCTTGTTGTGGATACTATACTGACAATCCACTTGATCCAGTGCTGGGTAAAACCAATGGATTCCAAGGTCTTTATCATATAATGCCAGCTAATTTTTTCATAAGCTTTTGCTAGGTCTAGTTGAATTATCATTCCCCCCCTCTTCTGAAGTTTTAAGGTGTGACTGATCTCATGAGCCTGGATGATGTTGTCTATAATTTGTCAACCTTCCACGAAGCCTGCCTGTTCTTGCGAGATCAGTGAAGGTAGGAGGGGTTTCGATATGTTTGCTATGACTTTGGAGATGATCTTGTAGATCACATTACAAAGTGCTATGGGTCTGTACCGGTCTGGGGTTCTGGCTTCATTTTCTTTGGGGATTAGGGTGATCACAGTTGTGTTTAGTGCTTTAAGGATGGAGGTAGACCTTCTAGAGTCCTCTACTACCTTATAGATGTCATGTTTGATGATTTCCCAGCAGGCTTTGAAGAACTCCACAGTGAATCCTTCTGGACCTGGTGCTTTCCCACTTGGCATTTCCTGGAGAGCTTGGTCAATCTCTTCCGTGGCGATAGGTTTGTTCAGGGAGATGTTTTGTTCCTTGGTAACCAAGCGTGGAATATGTTGGGTTATCCTTTGAATGTCCTTCAATCTGTCTTGATGCGGTTCTTGGGCTATCCCGTGGAAGTGTTTAACCATAGCGCTTTCAATCTCCTAATGTGACTCACGCTCGATTCCATCCTGGTCCTTGATCTTTAGGATTTTGTTATGGGCTCTTCTGGCCATGGTTGTTCTATGGAAGAACTTGGTATTCCACTCTCCTTCCTTTAGCCATCGGATGCAGGACTTCTGATGCCAGAGTGTTTCCTCCTGCTGGCATCGCACCTCCCACTCTTCGGTCATTTGGAGCTCTTCTTTTTTCCGGTCCTCCGTATAGCCTTCCTGTATGCAAGTTTCTTGGAGTTTTTTCATTTTTTCTTCGAGGTTGTTTTTCTCTGTATTTATATTCCCGAAGATATCCCCGTTCCCTTCCTTGAGTTTATTTTTGATGTATTTAAGTTTCTTGTGTAGTTTGAACATCCTAGTCCCTTGCTTCGGTTGCTCCTCCCGCCACCACTGTTTGATTTTTTCTTTGAAAGTCGGGTGATCAATCCAGAATTTCTCGAATCTGAAGGGTCTGTTCTTAGGTTCTGTATGGAAGCCTGCTTCCAGTTGCATTGGCCAGTGATCAGATCCACCCCAGGGTAGGATGTTTCATTCTAAGGCTAGCCCTTGCATAACGATTGACTCTGATATAAGGAATCAAACAAGTCTTGTAGCTACATGGAAATGGTTCATTCGTTTATTGTTCTAGGTGAACTGGCCATTCTTAGTTTGGAGATCTACCATCTCCACTCTGTTTATAAAATTTGAAAACTCCCTTGCCTCTCAATCCAATCTTCTCGTACCACCCTTCTTTTTCGCAAGGGAGGTGATAATGTTGAAGTCCCCTGCCAGGATCCAGTGGAGGTTGGTGGCTCGGCCTTTTATATCTTCTAGGTCTCAGATCATTCCTTTCTTTTCCTCTAGCCCATGGGGCCCATACACATTTGTGCAGTGAATCTCCTCAGTGTTTCCTATGATTTGCATGCGCACCGTTAGGGTGTACCTGGATGCTTTGCCTTCTATTAAATTTAGGATTTGTGGGTTCCACAACATGAGTATGCTGCCTGACCTTTGGTGGTCTTCGATGGCTACCATCTTGTACTTGCAACAGTGTTATTTACTGATTGACTCCATTCTTTCTGTAGTACATTTCGTCTCTTGAATAAAATGAAGATCTGGTTGCTCCTGCTTTAGTTTATTCCTAAGGATTCTTTGTTTTCTTGGGTTGTTTAGGCCTCTTATATTCCAAGTTATAACCTTCATTTAAACATGTGGGGGAGAGTGGGGAAAGAGTTTCTTGATTTTACCCGAGTTTATCAGTAGCGCTCCCAGCTCCTGTAGTGCTACGCTATTTGATTTCCCGCCTTTTTTCCTCCTCGTCTGTTTGGGTGATAGCTGCGATTGTCCCTCGCCGACTTTCACTCCTAGGTGTACTATCTCCCAGTGTGTGTGTTTTTGTCCTCTAGCTTTGGCTTCCTCCTGTAGGAGGAACATGTATTGGATGTGGTCGAGTTGCTCTGTTGGTACGTTGTCAACTCCCTATCTTTTCCATTGTTCTAATATGTGCAGAAGGTCTATTCCTTCCCTTTCCACCAAGTCTTTGAGATTGGGGTCTTCTATGCCTACTTCACTCGAGGTCATTTCTGCATCCCCCTCTGCGTCTTGCATGGCAGTGTTGTCATCTTTTATTTCTCCGTCCATCGGGGTTTCACAACTCCCCTGGGCTGTTGTATTGTTTGGTAGTTGGGTGGGCTCTTTTGTTTCTTGGTCTTTGACTTCTGGTACTTTTGACGAGTCCTTGTATTCTGTTGTCCCTTTGTTTGTTTGGTCCCTTCCATCCATTGTATTCTGGTTCTCCTGGGTGTTTCATGTCGAGGTTTTATTTTGCTTTTTCTTTGCTCTGTTCCTGGGGTTCGGGGTTATAAACCCTTCCTCGTCTTGTTGTGTTTTGGAATTTGCTGCTTCCTGCTTTTTGTTTAGAGGGCACTCTCTGATCAAGTGTCCATGCTCATGGAATCTTCTGCATCTAAAGGGGATCTGTTCATAATCTATGTTTTGGATCCATTCCTCATCCCTGAATTCTAGACTTATGGCGTCTGGGAGTGCTCCATAAACGTCCATCTCTATGCAGATTCTTGCATACGAAGTGTATCTTCCTTTTTGGGTGGCTTCTGAGGTCTTCACATATTTCCCCAGTTTGTTTCCTATTGCTTCAAAGGTAGAGGGAAACCAATAGTCTAGGGGTAGGGAATAGAATCTCAGCTAGACTCATACCTTTTTGAAAGTTTCTTTCTCCAGAGAAAATTTTTCTTTCGAGGGTTGCATGTAGAGTTTCGTTGAGGCATGGAAGTAAGGACCACCCTCGAAGACTCTATCCCTGTCCTCCAGGTTAATAAAGGCTGCTGTGAAGAAACCCTTCGAGCCGAGGTGGAGCTCCACTTCTCCATTTGGCTTCCAATGATATTTAATCTAGTTGCGCAGGGTTCTTTCCGTGGGCCATAACCCCATGAATTTGCAGATGAGCACATGTGTCTTCATTTGGTCCTTGTAGAGTTGTGTTTGTGGGTCCTCCAGTACCACCTTGGGTATCATTGTTGTTTTGGGCTTGTAGGGGTTGCGCCCCTCCGTCCCGTTAGCCTTCGCGGTCTCTTTCGCCCCATTCTAAGTTTCCTTAGCGATTTCTGCCATGATCTCATTTTTTTCCTGACTTCTCTCCTAATGCTTCCCTGGGTCTGATCTCGAGGTTCCTGTCGCTAGTGCCTTGAAAACTCTGTTGCTTGGCCCTTTGCCTCTGTCCACCACTACCTGTTTGTATGAGGGGGTCCCCTTGCCCCCCCCCCCGCCTTACTATTGTGGCCGCGACTATCAAACCCTAGCTCCGTAAATAATCTTGTCTGTTGAAAGTAAGATTTAAGTTAAAAACTAATGTTCTTTGAAAAAAAATAAGAAAGATATAGATTAGACACATACAATAAAAGAGAGGAATTTACCTTATATAAGAAATACATTGTTTTATATTGTCGATATATTTTATTTTATTATTATTATTTTTTTAATGCAACGTTATGTATGTACTTGAAAACATCTCCTCCATACCAAATTCTAAAGCACCTCTCCACTTAATAATAGAAATAATGAGAACTACCCCCCCCCAAAAAACAACAATTTATTATGTTGCAACTTCATTTAAAAACATTGGCATATATTCGTCCTCCAAAAAACTAAGAATACTATATGTGTGATAATAATGAGCTAATGTGTACTATCTAAGCCATTTTAAAATATGTCATAGCTCTCGATAATGAAATTTTCTTATGCTTTTCTAACAACAAGTGCTACATGACAGCGTAGTCCCTGTCGGGTTGGAATGGGAATAAATGCACATGTATGGGGGAATAAGTAGCGTAGGCAAATGGAAACTACAATGGACACGTGACAAGCAACATGAAGTACAGGTGGTATCCATGCGAAAAAATGACATGTGGCTCCTAGATCAATTATGGCATGGAAATCATTTAGTTTTTGAAAGTATTTTCATTCTAATTATACTGTATTTTGCATAATTACGAAAGAGCATAGATATCCCCATCACATGTAACTTGATATATTGTTGGAGTTTGACTTGCTATGTTTGAAATTTCCGTTCCTACCTTGTATATAATTCATAATGATCTATGTATACTTCCAACTCGCTTTCATCCCAATATTTAGAGTTAAGTACAATTTTCATAGCCACTTCTTTAATTTTTCCCATGCACAAAGTAAGCAACATCCATTTCATTCTATTAAATAGATCATCTGGCTTGTGTGTTTCTATATGTGTTAGGATAAATAAAGTTATATGCGGTGGCAAAGAAACAAATATATATTTTTTTGAAGATTCTTTGATCTTCTTGTGTGACCTCTGTGTTTGCTAGTTTTTTTCTATATATATTGTCAGAGGTTGATCTGCAATATCTCTCCAGGAAGAGGGCATCTTTGTATAGTACCAACTAGACATCTAAACATGTCTATCCAGTTGATTGTTTTTGTGGAAATGATAAAAAAAATCGAAGGTTTATGTTTATGCAATTTGTGTATCGAAACGACAACCTAACGAGGATGTCAACCGTAGTGCGTTTTTATAGATGTGGTACTCCTCTTTAAGTTTTTCCTGGGGCGTGTATATTTCAAATGTAAAGCAATACAAAACGATAGAAAATGATTTTTTTCTTTTTGTTTTTTTAAATAAAGGTTCGTGGAAAATAGGACAAGGAATCACACACATTAAACATTCAAATTAAATAAATACAATTTCCTGACATCGAGCATAGTTGAAGATAAAAATTTATGAGAACATAAAAATAAAAGAAGATGAACGACATGCATAAAGAGAACTAATTTTGCATTCCGAAAATAGGGTTACAAGGGACCGTCGAGATTGTTCTCGAAGTAGTTTTCTTTTAAATTTATCAAAAAATAATAATGTATGTTACATATTCTTGGAAATTTAAATGTGTTTGTCATATAGAATGGGATTGGGGCTCTCGCGGACCATAAAAGAAATAAGTACAAGAAATAGGACTGTAGAAAGAAGAAGTGGGCGACGGTAGAGAGCGAGACCTTAAAAGAAGAAATTGGAAGTTGTCAGTCTTTGGTTAGACATTTCTATTTAAAGAGGTGGAATAAATGGATTGATAAACAAAGCAGGATGTGATCAGTTTAGACTTACTATGATGGTATCTATCTCCCCCTTTTCTATTTGCTTGTTGATGCATTTTTATTTCTCTCGTCGACGACTACTGGAATCGTGCCAACTGCTTGTTGCCCTTCGTCGATGAGCTTGTTGATTGCCCTTTGAAGCCATTCTTCACTGTAGCTTCTCATGGGGGCCACGTTGATCTCATCCCATATTTTTATGTTGAAAAGCTCCTTTTCTAACTCCCTTGGATTGATAGAAAGATTATGCAGAG
>SNQJ01S0002103.1:486215-501748 GCA_010110895.2 Picea sitchensis | reverse complement strand
CCGGGAAAACCAGCATATATTATATTCATACATTGTGTTACATTGTTTACAATACAATATACATATAGGAGCCAGCGGCATCCAAAACCCTAACCCAATGACCTGGATTAGTCCAAAACCCTAATTCCTTAACCGGAAATAGAAAACCATCGGCAAAAAACCATGTGCTAAAAAACCACCTAAATATCATGTGGTCCCGGAAATATGTTGTCCCAGTAATATGTCGTCCTGGAAATATGTCGTCCCGGTGCGAAAAAAAATTTCGGGGGCATTGTCCCCGAACCCCTGCGCAAACGCTCAAACACTACTACTCGTGCAAAGAATATAACACATACCCAACAACGGTGATGACGAAGAGCGATTAAGGATTGGATATTTCGTGAAGCTGCAAACTGGACGACGTGCGAAAGAGATTCCATGATGCTTGAAATGAACACTCGGAAGGGATAATACAATCCTCCACAAATCTTGGTTTAATTTGTATTAATGAAAGATCTCCTCCAGCCTTTCAGACATTAATCACAATCTTAACGGTTCCTGCATGATGAGTTATTAACATTAAAGCTTAATAATTGCATATCTAGAAAGAAGTGTGAAGGTGTCGGGGATGGCGAACATCGATTTAGCATTGGACATTTTGTGAACGTGTCAACCCGCGATAGAGATTCCAAGAAATGACCAAGTATGGAAAGTAGTATGTCGGGCTTCAAAACAGAGTCACAAGTTATACTTTTGATGAGATTCATGCATGATGAGACGTGAGGGCCCGATGATCAAATTGTATGTCTCTAAACTTTTGACTGCAAAATGTGCAACACGGAACTGGGCATGAAAACAGACTTCGACGGTCAATTTGTATACCGCGGAGCTCCGTGTGTTGTTTGTAGGTCACGGAACAATGGAAGCTCAATGTTGAGTAACCCTGCCCGAGAATCGGTGATGGAAATAGTGGCCAAGTATGGAATGGGGAAGCGGTCGGTCGGACTCGTGATATAAAAGCATGAGACATATTCGAAAAAACGACTAAGTAACTAGAAAGGGAAAGTAAAGGATAAAAAGAAAGGGGAATTTGGTTGTCAATTTGTATATCGGGGAACAATTGAAGCACAATGTTGAGCCCACCTACCGAGGAACCTGCGATCAAAAAAGTTGTTGAGTATGGAACGGGGAAGCGGTCGATCGGACTCGTGATATAAAAGCATCAGTGGAAATCTGAACGCGTGAATCCGCCAACCCGCACAACTAGACATTTTTCCAAAAAATGACTAAGTAACCAGAAAGGGAAAGTAGAGGGAAAAAAGAAAGGGGAGGGCAATTTTCAGAAGCGAGAATTGGTCTTAACAAATCTCCATTGATGGTATTAACAGTAACTATGAAGTGCATTAAATAGGTGAACATGCTCTTCAATCAAGGAATAGAGAAATTGGATCATGGTTATACTTTCCAGGATGTGTTTGCATAAGAGAAGCATCCAAAAGCTACAAAAAAATCAATTTTGGGATGTTCAAGTAAAATTATTGTACTGTCAACTTCACTGTAAGTATAACAATGACAAATTTGAATTTGAATTTTCTGTGGTTGATATCATAGTTCCATTGGGCTTCACATATCATATATCCTTTTATCTCAAAATATTTCTGAAGATGAATTTTGGTAATTTCATCGATCAAGTAAAAGTGCTAAAATGAACTACATATTACATTTGCTTCACATAGCTTGCATTAAAAGGCAAAGAAGGTCTTGTATATTCTTTAAATCATAGAAAAACCGCTAAGATCCTGAATGTATCATCGATCCATAATTCAAAAATCGAGCCCATGATAACCTTAAACTACAACACGAAAGCACATGAACAAAAGTGTGCCAAACACAAGATAGGACAAAATCAACGGAGATTGGGCATTGTATCCCATCTATAACCAAATCCCCAAATGGGCACCAAAAATTTGTCGATTACTATATCACCATGAAGCAAGATCACTATGAACATTTGCTTCTGATAATACTATGAACCAATATCACGTTGATGTGACAATGTTCTAACATTACTAGTTCTGGAAAAGAGTGTCAACATTTAACTTAATGGAGTTGGAACAATGCCAAATTTGCAGTATTATTGAAAATGCTTGATGGTTTCATTCAGAGGAGCAAGCCATTTTGACGGCTCAAAGGATGGATCTGATTTATTCACAGTTGGATGCTTTGTATGAGGTCTGTCCTCATGCTTCTCATTCTTGGATTGGACAATCTTATGCGCTTCCAGTTCAATTTTCCATGGCACTGCAAAACTCTATTCATATCCTCATTGGGTAGAATGGAGAGATACAAATGAGATTGTTTTGTTTCCTGTCAACGCTTGATATGAATTTTTATTTTTGGTTCAACCGATATGCAGTATGTCAACGCTTGATATGAATTTTTCTTTTGGTTCAACTGATATGCACTATGGAATTGTCCTCATTTAATGTAAATTTGCTATAGACACAAAAGTTGCATAACATATATACATTGTTTGCCTTTTTTTGTAGGTATACTTCATATGGAAATTCTGCTAACCCAGGAAGCACATCTTGTAACAGAGGTTGTCTAATTGTACAATGTACAATTGTGTTGTTGAGGGTTCAGATGGAAGCATTGAGGCAATGCCTATATATGTAAGGGCATTTTTTACTGAATAATGGGCAATCAATTGTGCCATCATTTATGAAAGCAGAGGTAAAATCAGGAGAGTTGAATTTGGCACATATAGGCTCGAAGGGAGTCGAGTACGCATTCGTTGCAACCAAAACACCCTCAACCTGTGCACATGAGCATAGTAGTTAATATATTGAACAATATAATATACAACTGTACAACAAAAAAGCTACAAAACAATGTTCAAGGCAATTTTTATGAGCAAAGTGTGGGTGGAATTGTAGATGTATACACACAACAGTTGTCGAGCTAGTTAGTTTCTTGAGATCCTGTATTATATATGTTCGCAATTCTGTTACAAATGTTGCTTGGGTTGTGCGAAATATCCTTTCTTTAACATCTCTTTTCTTTGTTATATTTTTGAAGAGCACAAGTGGAAATTGTCCTTTATGCAATTGTTGTTCCATCGAGGAAAACAAATTTGAATAGCTGTCGAACAATTGCAACTGCAACACGGAACAATGCAATAGTTGTTACACATTATTTTCGTCATCCCTATGACCATTAATGATGTAAACATATATGTTGCCCTATGACTGTTAATGATGTAAACCTATATGTTACCTTTAGAGGGGTCAATAGCCTAAGTTCCTGAAGAGAGAAGGGAGAAGAACTTTTCCTGAGAAAAGAAGTTGCATTCTCCTTTGTAAAAACCCTGTTAAAGAGGATTTTCGCATGCTGCACTATATCTAGGGTGCGAAAATGTCTTATTTTTGCAGGCTGCACCATAGCTAGGTCACAAAGTGTTCCCAGGTTGCTGTATAGGCAAGGTGCGAAAATGCTCATACATGGGTAAAACGAGCATCTTCTCGATGCTTCTAGAAGGAGAAACTTCCATGGTGAGGTGGCATCCGAATGGTTTGGATCTTGCTCGCTTTCATGATTTAGTGGGATCATCCTAACCTCCTTACCTTATCCTCTTTAACTTATAAAAGGAGAGGAGCTCTCATGGAGAAGGTTAGCTTTGGAGATTTTGATTTTGGAGCTTGGATTGGATTGAGCTTTGGAGATTGTTAGCTTGGCTAGATGAGCCATTTTGTCAAGACAGATTGTGAATATTATCATATCTATACTCTCAGAATTCTTGGAGTGGAAGTGTGTGGGGAATGAAGGACAAATGGAAGGGACCTTACGACATCAAGGCCATGGTTCATCATTGTATGAGTGTTGGAACGGAGCTAGGATGGCGATGGCAAGAGGAAGTGGCGTTTAAACGGTATGTCACCTATCCCTCTTTAGTTAGTAAATTCAATATCTAAAACTTAAGGACAACGTCATGTTCTAGTGTGTTTTTGTTATAGATCTAGGTGGATCTAGGGAGATCAGTTAGTGTCTGCACCTACCGATTTATCCAATAACAAAATTGGCGACCATACTGGGGAACAGATTGTTTCCTAGTTAGTCTAGTTTCCCTTGCTTTGATTGCTTGTTTTCTGGTTTCTGAGTCCGTGGGAGATCCATCCAGACTCTCTGGATCTGAAAGTTCACTTATACTCTTTGTCCTTTTTCCAAATTCTTTTTGATTACAGACATTCCTGCACTTCACCTGTATACAGCTTGCGAAAAACTTTGATTTTCGCACCTCACTGTTTAAACCAATGCGACATTTTTGCACCGTGCCCATTGCTAGCCTGCGGAAACTGTTTATTTTCGCACTGTAATATACTACCGGCTTGTGAACTTGTTTGTAATTTTTTTTGGATTGGGTCTTGTTATCTTTTGATGCCCAGTTTTGTTTTGATCAACTGGATTGAACTTTTGGAGCCTATATTGATCTGTTTACAGTCTGCTTGACATTATTTGAGTTGATTTTAGCCATCTTTGCTTTGTTTAGTTTTGAAGTATTAGTCTCTTGCTTTGAGTGTCTTTCAATTACAAAGCGTGTGTTTTCTTTAGAATTGTTTAGGGAAAGATCAGATTTCTTCTGAATAGTTCGCTTCAAAAGAAAACTTTTAATTTGGGTTTCTTTGTTTTAAGAAAGTTCATTATTGCTTTTAGTGAAATTTTTGAAACAAAAAGATTTAATTTCTTGCTTTATATTAGATTGGGGGCATCCTTGCATTTGAAGTAACGAAATTGTATGATTCTTGGCATTTTTTGGTCTTAAAATCTGAAATTTTTTCCTGGCCATGAATCGTGTATTGGTATACAGTCTCTTTGAATCATTTCTTGAAGATATTGATATTGATGAGTTTTAAAATTTTGGGACATCGTGCATATGGGAATGCTAAATGTTTTCTCATTCTCGTAGCATAGCTTTCATCGAAATGAAAAGATTGCATCTTCATCTCTTTGCATAACTTTTGAGGCGGTCAAAACCCCATATTGTCCACGCCATTTTCCTTTTGAGTAAGAACATCCTTAAAAAATAAAGCACTTATAAAAAATGATTAGACATTTTTATATTTTCTGGTAGCAAACCTACATTAGATTAGTTGTAGGGCTTTGGAATAGGTGTGAAAGATAACTTTCCAAAGCTGCAAAGAAACACAATATCTTGTGATAGGGAGAGTTAAATCCACTTACTACATTTTGTCTTGGGAAGCCCTTCTCACACAAGGGTCAATCACGAGGTCGCATCAAGAGTGGCAGAGTTACTCATCTTGCTTTGTTGGTCTTTGTGTAGAGATTGTGCCTATTATGGGGGGTCACTTGAAGGTATACCAACAATTATGAGTGGAAGCCTTTCAGTTGATTTTGGGCTAGATACCTACCCTTGCGTGGATGCGGTTTGTAAATTTGTTCCCCGGGGCATCAGCAGCAGTAATTGGTAACCTTAGTGGCCTATCTCTCTAAGTTCTTTACACAAGGTATTTTGTGGAGGGCAAATCTTCGATGCCACGGAATCGACATTGGCCAAACTCTTTCGGGCTCCTTGGAGGGTATACCGATTATGTGTGGGAGCTTGCACCAAAGTAGGATTAGTTAAAGCAAGTCATCAACATAGCTTTCCACTGCTCTGTCAACCCCTTCTTGCTTTGTTTCGTGGCGTTGGTTCACCCACCAACTAGTATTGCTCATTGTGAAGGTTTGTTTTGCTTGTTTGCTTACTAGATTTTTAATGTGTGTTGTTTGTTTTCCCTAGTGGACTCTAGATTGGATGCTTTTTTATGGCGTCAGTTCGAATGACCAGTGAAGGAACTCCTTTTCCAGGGAACATTTTGTTTTTCCTTATTATGGAAACAGTGGTCCTCCTCATATTGCTGCTTTAAAGAATTCGGGTCATAATTGGATTATCGGTATGGCTGTTTTCCCCTTATCCCGGTATGGTATTGTTTTCCACTCAAGTAATCGAATGCAGTTAGTGCTTGAGTCCTGAAAGCACTTCCCCCAAGAGCATCAACCTCATGTTGATCAACTACCTTCTTCACTGATAAGGTCTTCTTCGCCTTCTTAGCTTGCAAGGTCTCCTTCCATTCATCTTCTTCATCGAGTGAAAGTTAAGAATCTAGTAACCCGGTGAATAAAAGAAGAAAAGATAATCAGAGGTCAAAACCTCCAACCACTATCAAACATGTTGGAAAACAACGATTCTTGTGTTCGTGATGGGAGTGTTGGTGACGTCAAGATCACCAAACAACTCGTAAGCCCAGTACCCTTGAAGGCTTTGTAAGGGTAACCATATTCTTAAGGATTGCCTTGGTCTATCCAAAGTTTTAGAAGTATGGTCTACACACAGCGACCAACCATGTCGTCGGACTTTTAACAACATGTTGATGACTTCCCTTCAACTAGTCGCGATACCGTTGGGAAGAAGAAAGTAGAGTCAAAGTTCCCATGCATGTTATGCAAAGGGAGTCATCTAGATCAAATTTTCCCTCGTATGGATGAAGCCTGAAATTCTTTGGAAGACATGGCTGTTTCCATGACCCTCGACTTCTGAACATATGGCTTACTCTTGACCCCCTATATAGTTGATGGAGTTGATCACTCCGGTCCTTCATCGGTCAATCACGGTTGATATACCGTCAATCACGAGGTCCACGTGGATTGAACGATGAGTTGACAAGAGTAATTGATCGATACCATCTTAGATCAATCCCACTCTTCCCTCGAGAAGGAGTGAAACTAAATTGTTTGATCGGTCCCATCCTGGGCAATCCCACTCTCCGTTAGAGAGTGTCACGAAATGGTCGATCTATTTCCACCCGTCGACCCCCATTCTCCCCTGGAGAATGAAACCCAAATGATCGATCTAGTCTAATCCTCGGTCGATCCTACTCCCCCACTAGAGAGTAAAATCGATACCCACATTTTTCTTGTTGATCTGAGACTCTACCATGCAGGGTATTCCTCCTTCTAACTCCCATGGAACCCCCTCCAAGTAATGAAGTCATCCTTTTAATTGGGAATTATTGCTAAAGTGGACCTCGTCTTCCCTCTCACATTCCTTTCAGATTACAATACAAGTTAGGTGAATTGGGGCGTTCTCGAATCGATAGATGAAGGTGGATGGATTAGTATTTTTTCCTCTCTTGCTTTGCAAGCTTTGGGTTGTCAACCTTTAGGGACCCTTCCTCAGTTTTCTGTAACTTTGGGAGGAAAACTATCTTTATTGATGTCCTTAGTAGTCCAAGACCCCTTAGTTTCAGTTTACTCCTTAGGCGAGATTATGTCTATGCCATGAAAGCTATTGTGTCTACCTCTTTTTAAGGTGTGATATCTTTCCCTCGCGATGGGCGAGTTCAGTATTTGTTGATCAACTTTCATTTTATTGACCCCAAGCGGGTGCCTCCCTAAATGGTTCTTATATGCGGATGGTATCACCCCCACCCGCGAGGTCCAATTATGTGGTGTTGTATAGCTTCAACTTGTTATGAGAGCTTAGATCGATGGTTGATATGGTGATCTCTTCAATGGGTATTTTAGAGGCACGATCTCTTTAGTCTTTTGTCGCGATCCTTGACATGTTGTCCTTCCAAAGTGTGTTTCTTCCTTCGGTGAGACCTCTTGGAATCCATGACCGAAGTTTGTCCCTTGACATGAATTGTCATTCTGGAGTGTTGTCCTCTTGGAATCCATGATCAGAAAGAGACTTCGAGGATAGTTTTGGGTCTCTAAGGCAACCTCATTAAAAAATGAAGCAGAGATCTTTGAGCATGGTTTTATAATTTCAAGCTCGTTAAAAAATGAAACCACTTATGAGGATATTTTTTTAGTCTTTGTGACATCATTAAAATGAAACAAGGTTCTGAGCATGGATTCTTGTTTCTGTCTCAGGCTCCTTAAAAATGAAATAGTTTCTCTATTTGAGTCAAGTTCTTCATCTAGTATTTGAAGCTTCATTTTCATTCTCAGCGCTGCGGAGTTGGATGAAGCGAAGCTTGGTACATTCCTCGACCTCTGGACTTCATTGTTGAAGTTGAGCCGCTAGCTTCTTAAGTAGGGAGCTAAGTACCAACCATGCAATTTGTGTTATGCGTTAGGAAGTTCAAGCATAGTTTTTACTTTGGACTAACCGTGTATAATAGAACCACCTACCTCTATGACATGGTTTCCGTTGGTTCAAGCTTCGTGTAAAAAGATGAAAACAGTCCAAGCATAGTTTTGTTTAGTTTTTTAAGCTTGTGTAAAAATAAAATCTATCCCAAACATAGTTTTGTTTTTGTTTTAAAGCAATGTAAAATGAAAACAATCCACGAGCTTAGTCTTTGTTCTTTCTTATCTTGTAAATACACAAGAATAAGTTACAGAGCTTAATCTTTGTTCTTTCTCCTTAACAAATGGAAATCAATGAAAGAGATATGTCGACCTATACTTTTTATCACTTTTTAGGATTCGTAAAGGTTATACGAAAAAATGAACCAGTGGAGTTCCTTTAAGCTCTTTTTAGACTCTCTAAACATGAAAGATTGTTGAGCCCGATCTTACTTGTTCTTTCACGCTTGTAAAAGTATTAGAAAGAAAACCCTACGTTGAGTGATACGTTTATCTCTTTTGGTCTCCTTGGAGACTAAATTTACGAAAAACACCACTTTAGAGTATTCTTTTAGTGTTTTTAGACTCTATAAACATGAAAAACCCAAGTTTTCTTTATTTGGACTCGTAAAAAAAACATTGAACAGATACATGTGGGATCAAACCACTCCTTCCTGGGGTTCACTAAACGCCTACGAGAGAGATAGTTAGAGGATGAGCTTACATTACAAGCATATGTTATTCTCCTCAAGCTTGCGTAAAAAAAAGAGGTACTCACTAGAAATAGTGGGGAAAATTTGGGAAAAGAAATGTGTCTAAACTTGTATTCCATGGAAGGGGATCATTTTTGAACATGACACCCTTTCACTCACCTTATGCCTAGATTTGAAAATCAGCTTGTCTCTTGATCATACTCCTTATAAGATTACCCGTTGGTTTGTGATCCATGTTGTTAGTCATTATTTCCAAGGCAGTTTAATGCGTTAATAGTCAATATGTTCAAAGAGAAGTTCAACCCGAAAAACCTTATGTTGCGTCAACCATTTATGTAGTCCTTAAGCCTTCTATTGTGTCGGCTATTCTTGATGGAGTTTGAGTCAGTTACTCTGATCACCATCGAATCTTTTACCGGAGTTCGTGTCATTGATGGGGGTACATTAAGGCCCTCCTACGATGACGAGTCTTTTCTGTCGACTTCAACTCATTATAAAGGAATTAGACTTACAAATGGAAGTTGCCTCACCTTAGACTTGCGTACTTCCTCATTAGAGGGTTTCTAGAAAAACTTCGGCCAGTGGGTTTTCATTATTGACGAAGTGATGGGAGATTCTGCAGAGTGTTTGGCTTCATCTCATTAATTCACATTCATTGGATTGGACTAGTGTACCTTGAGGAGTCATTGACATTAATGGTTATTTCCCTTTCGCGCGATTAACGGTATACACCAATGACCGGTAATCAAATGATTTATACCATGTTCGACTTGACACATGTATTCACATGGTTAGATTTGTCTTATAGAGTGGTGGAGATGAGAATACGGATCTTTCCTAGGCGGAACCAGGTTTAGTTAGATGCTATTAAGCTTGTATTGTTGCATAGATCCACATTGTATGTCTCATGTCTATCATTCAAATTTGAGTCTTTAACACATAGATCCACAATGTATTTTTGGTGGCTATGTTAAGATTTGAGTCATATTGGCATGGATCCTGATGTATGTTTGGTGTCCATGAATTGTCTTACTTGACATGGGTCTTAGCATGTCATTTGATTTATGCTCTGAGTCATTTGTATTCTGAGTATGGGAATGCCCTACCTCCCGTTGATGATATATTATTGTACTATATTTCCTTGTTTGTTAGCGAGGTTTATTTGGCTGTTCCTTGTTCCCTCGACCAAGTATTCGGCTATTACTCTACGATTTCTAACTTCATACTTTGGGGGCTCTGTTATAGATTATTTTCATCATCCCTATGACCCGTTAATGATGTAAATCTATATGTTTCCCTATGAGCGTTAATGATGTAAACCTATCTTGTTCCTTCAGAGGGGTTAGCACGAGTTCACGAAGAAGGGAGAATAATTTTTCTTGAGAAAATAAGTTGCGTTTTCCTTTGTAAAAAGCCTATTAAAGAGGATTTCCACAAGCTGCACTATAGCTAGGGTGCAAAAATGTCTAGTTTTCGCAGGTTGCACCATAGCTAGGTCCACAGTTTTAAGTAGGTTGCTATATAGAGAGTGCGAAAATGCCTCACTCGATGGAAAAATGAGCATCTTCGATGCTTCTAGGAGAAAACTTCCATGGTGAGGTGGCATCCGAGATGGTTTGGATCTTACTTTCGCTTTTCATGATTTAGTGGGATCATCAACCTCCTCACCTTATCATTTTCAACTTATAAAGGAGAGGAGCTCTCATGGAGAAGGTTAGCTTTGGAGCTTTTGATTTTGGAGCTTGGTTTGGATTGAGATTTGGGGTGTTAGCTTGGATAGATGACCCATTTTGTCAAGATAGATTGTGAATATTATCAGATCTATACTCTCGAGAATTCTTGGAGTGGAAGTGTGTGGGAGGCGAAGGGCGGTTGGAAGGGACCTTCACGACATCAAGGCCATGGTTCATCATTGTATGAGTGTTAGAACAAAGCTAGGATGGTGATGGAGGGAAGTGGCATTTTAAATGGTGCCCATGTCACCTATCCCTCTTTAGTTAGTAAATTCAATATCTAAAACTTAAGGAAAGTGTCATGTTACGGTGTGTTTTTTTCTAGTCTAGGTGGATCACAAGGGACCTCAGGATTGAATTAATGGAGTACCTACTGATTTATCCAATAGCAATAGTTGTGTAACATAACGAGATATATGAACATGTGAAAGAAAAGGAAAAAGTGATGTGGAGAACGGTACCATTGCCTTGTTGAAATGTTCTGACTTGGCTAGTCTAAGAAACACTCCTAATATTATTGGGATTAAGCGTTTACAACATATAAATGGTCATACAAATAATAAAGGCGACAACAAAGGTGCAAAGTTTGTATTATGATATCTCTTGTGGATTACAAAATGGATTTGAATGTGGGTGAATAAACTGACAATGCACCGTGGTCAATGGGCAAGGATCTTAGCAGTAATACAGGAAAATAAAGCAATTAAATTTGAGATAAAATGACATTGATAGATGAAAGACAAAAATATGTTATTTGGAATACAAATAAGCAACTAAAGATAATACCAATGGCGGGAGACGTGCCGGAATAGAGAATGATGGAAGACCTGGATGATCTTCGGTGACTAGGGTGTGTCTCCAAACACCGAAATCAACCAATGGTGTCTTCCTTTTTGAATACACTGAACTATCTCTCTGAGATGTGCCTCTTCTCCTCAATGACAAGTCATAATCTGCATAATCCTAGATTAGGTTGCTGACCATTCCTTTATAGCTTTTTAAACCCTAATTCATTATTGAAACCCTAATTCAATGTTGGCTTAAAACCCTAAATCATGTTGAAACCCTAATTCAGCGGTGACTTCCAGAAACTTCAAACCCACTTCTTTGAAACCCTAATTCCTTTGTTGACTTCTATTTTTAGCTCATAATGACTTAAAAGCTACTTTAACCCTTTTTAGCTCAATGTCACTTTCTGAATATAACACACACATTATTTGGAGTGACCTCTAGTAACCCTGTTTACCCATGTTGTATGGCTATAGTCCTAGCAGGCGGTTTAGACCATTAAGCCTGCCTCCTCTGGAGCTCCTATTTGGAACGAGACATTATAATCCTCCCTTCCGAAATTGCTTGTCCTCAAGCATGCCAGTCGAGTGTTGTAACACCTGCTTGCTCTCCCAAGTAGCATCACTCTTGGAAGCCCTCTCCATCTGATCAAACACTCTCGATGACCCTGCTCCTGGAGTTTCCACTCCTTGATCTCCAAAATCTCCTCAGGAACTAACTCCAACTGCCCCTCCTCATCAAATGGGGGAAGCTCCTATGATGTGTGCTAATTAATTGTCCCATTGCCTTTTTTTAGGCAAGATACATGGAAAACATGATGGAGATTAGAGTGACTTTGAAGAGCTAATTAGTAGGCCATAGGCCCCACTTGTTTTATAATTGTATAAGGACCATAAAGTCTGGGATTGAGCTTCTCGGCCCAACTCTTTTTTAGAGATGACTGTTTGTAGGGTGGAGTCTCAAGAAAACCAAATCTCCAACCTCAAGAGATGCAATCATCGGAGTGCACATCATACTTATCTTCTATGGGTTTTGTGTTGGCAGGGTTTCTTTCAACAACTTGAGAATCTTGACTCTCATGATCCAATCCTTGGCCTTGGGGCTCTTCTCTCCCAGACCAAGTCTACCACCAAAGTGGGAGCATCATATCCGTACAATGCTGGAAGGGTGTCGTACCAATGGACATGTGGAAGGTGGTGTTGTAGCAATGTTCTCTAAATGTAACCACTTTACCCACGTTCTCTGTTGTCCTCCTACATAGTTCCTCAAATACCCGCCGACCCACTTGTTGACAATCTTGGTGTGCCCATGCAATGCGGTGGCTGGTGCTAGATGTCAACTCTGTCCCACCAACTAAAACAACTCTGCAAAATGTCCCTATGGTGGCCCTTGTCAGCGGCGATGTTCTTGACAGCCCATGAAGTCACGAAGACCTCCACGAGAAGAAAATGTCGACTTTTGAACTTTGTTTTACTGTCGATTATGGGCGTAGAAGTGAAAACTTGGTCAATCTCTCAACCACTACATAAATGGTCCTTACCACGGACCCAGGTGAACACGTGATAAGTCAGATATACTCCCGGTACGCTGCGGAATGGGGGGTGGTAGTACCCCTGTTGGAAGAGCATGCTCACGACTTGCTCTGGCAGCAAGTTACACTCTCAGCGTGTCTCATAGCGTCTTATTTGGAGCCTTTCTGGGAGAACCACTCGATGATCATGCGTAGGTTTGAAAAACCCCTGATGGCCACTAGAGGTGAATCATGAATTGTGGTGAGGATCTTCTTCTTAAGATATGAATCGGCACTAGTAGACTCTATCCTTGTAAAATATGACATCATCAATGACCCTATCTTTGGTCATCCTGTATACCTTCATCACCTCACAAGCAGACTTGTTTTGGAATATTCCACTAACAAATTGGATTTTCAATCGTTGAAATCTCCATCAAAGAACTGCAGCGGAGTCTCCTCGATAATGCATCGACCACAATGTTCTTCTTCCCTTGACATGCTATGTCAAATTAGAATGCATGTACCTTCGTCACCCATTTTTGTTGGTGCTCACTGAGGTCCTTCTACTCAAAGGAAATACTTTAATCTGTTGTGATCTGTTTTGACCACCGTTCTTGCCCACTACGTATTGTCGAGACGAGTCAAGGCATGCATGAGTACCAACATTTTCCTTGTCATAAATGGAGTACAACCTCTGGAGTTGACTGAGCTTCCTGCTCTAAAAAACAATAGGGTGGCCTCCTACATCAAAGCGCAGATCCCTTAGCGGATCGTCACCTCTAGTACAAATGGCAAGGTGAAGTGCGGTAATGCCAACACTGGAAAAGTTCTCATGAATTCCTTCATGTAGCGATCAAAGGATTCTGTGATTTCACCGGTCCCTATGAAGGCCCCAATGCTTGGTAAGATCATTCATTGGTGCTCAGTAGAAAAACTTACGGACGAACCGCACGTAATAGGCGCGGCCCGAAGAAGCTCCTTATGAATTAGATCCACGTTCTTGAAGCGTCCAACCAATCAGAATGGCCACTGATCTTCTCGAATTTTTGTACCCCACGATACTTGCAGCGATGATGTGAAGGCCTAAGTAAAGCAACTCTGTCATCGCGAACTCACACTTGGACTCTTTGGCATATAATGGTTGTGCTTCCATGATGCTCAATACCTCATCCGAGTGCCTCATATGCTCCTTGCCATGATGGGCTATAGATCAAGATGTTATCGAAGAAAACCAAAATTTGATTTCCTTAATTGATCCATGAATATATAGTTCATGCAATACTAGAATGTAGCAGGTGCAGTTTAGTAGAAATGGCATAACCGAGGGAATTGAAGTGTCAAAATGACATTTGAAATGTCGTCTTCTCTATGTCACGCTCTCGGATCGCGTCTGATGATATTTAGAGCGTAGATCAATTTTTGAAGAAAACTGCCCCATGAAGTTCATCCATCAACTTGTCAATGCGTGGGATAGAGTGCAGGGTTCTTGATGGTTTCTTGTTCAAAGACTCGGTAATCAATGCACATCCTTATGGTACAATCCTTCTTCAGAAATAAGACAATGGGAAAACCGTGAAGACTGGCTGCTTTCGGTCAATGTGTCCCATCGCCAACAATTCCTTGGCCCTTCTCTATCTCATCCTTTAACCTCCTAGGATGTGGCGATACAACAATTCCTTGATTGCCTTCTCTATCTCATCCTTTAACCTCCTAGGATGACGATAGTGAGGGTGATCATAGGTTTGGCCCCCTCCTCCAACTCAATGGTGTGCTCAAACCCCCTGCCAGGTGGTCTCCCTAGTGGAATTACCTCAAAGACCTGCTGATGTCGTCCCAATAAATTCTTGATATCTGTATGGTATTGTTATCGACCTTCCAAATCCTTCTTAGTAGTGATCAAGCATTCTGCGGCATATGCTACCTCCCCATGTTTAAATATCCTCTCCATTCTCTTGGTTGAAACTGTCTTGGGTGCTCTTGTTGACATACCTCTTAGAGCAACCTTCTTCCTATCCTGATCTTTGAATCCCATTTCCAAGGTTTGGTAGTTGGTAGTGATTTTTCCCAAGGTAATCATCCACTGAAATCCTAACACCACATCCGTGTCCGATAGGTCAACTAGATAAAATGTGTCTCTCACTGTGTAGTTACCTAACTTCATCTCTAAGTTTGGAACTCTGTCTAGACACTCCACTGTGTGACCATCTGCTACCACAACATCAAACCCCTCAAACTCCTCTGTCTGAAGTGCCCATCTCGATACTAGTGAAGCGTCGATGAAGTTGTGGGTGGCCCCACGATCTATCAAGGAGATTGCCTGTTGCCCCTGAATAATCCCTCTGATACGGAGGGTATCATACCCGGGAACACCAGAAAGGGTCGCTATGACACATCCCTTTGCTAGTTTCCTGCTGCTAGCATGTTCTTGCGGTTGTGGGACTATTGGAGGATGGGCTCCTACCAGTGTCGGTGGTCTACTGGGAGGCTGCTCTTCTGATGGTGTTGACTCCGCCTCTGAACTAGTGGATCCATTGTCTTGCTCCTCCTCCTCATTTTCCACGATGTCTGTTGCTACCTCAATATAATGAATCTCTCCCTTGCCCATGCACCTGTGGCCTAGGACCTAAGGATCTATGCAGCTGAAGAAAAGCTTCTTCCTTATAAGCTCTCTCC
>SNQJ01S0002103.1:440323-478804 GCA_010110895.2 Picea sitchensis | reverse complement strand
AAAGGTTTCAAGAAAAAATATCATTTGAAAGTGTAACTCAATAATTTTGTTTTATTATGGGTGAGGAGAAATGGTAAAAGATATGAATTTTCATTATGGAATTTTATTTTAAATTGTATGAAAGACTTCTCAATTTATTAGATATTGAATATATATTGTGTAATGTATTAAGGTGATATTAAAATTTATAGTATTGGAATTATTGAATATATATATATATATATATTCATGTGGTTCAAGGCATCGGATATCGAAAGCTCACTACTTCCACGTAAATCTTCCTGGAATCCGCGAGAGAACATAGGGAGGGTGGGTATTTTAGAATATCCCATTTAAGGGCATAACATGTCATTTACAAGGAATTGAACCTGGGTGGGGAGGGTAACAATCATTCCTCCCAACCACCCAAGCTACATCCAATGGACAATTGAGAATATATTTTATAATGTATTATTGTAATATTAAAATTTATAGTATTGGAAAAGTTGGTTAATAGTAATTTTTTTTGAAAGAGGACCGTTTGTGGAACTCTCCTTCCCCTATAATGCCAAGCATTTGATGGAGATTAGGGTTTCTGCAACCCCTAGGGTTTTTACAGTAGACTGAATAGTGGTGCCATGAGACTTAGATTAGAGGTTCCTCGTACAACTAGGTATGTTTTGGCTATGCAACAGTACTAGCCAACGTGGCGTGTCTATAGGTCTAGATGGCCAAACATGTTGATCTATCCTGAGCTAAAGAGGATGATCTGTGGGAAAATTATGGTATTTTTCACGCGGACAAGACCTATAAACTAATGCATGATTGTCAATGACAAGTGGCGGTACCTCCAGTGTCAGTTCCCTCAGCTGCAGTTAAGACCGCCTTTCCTTCCCGTTAGCTCACTCCGAATGACGACAAAGCTTTTACTTCCCTGCTCACAAGATCCTCTGTCGAAACCTATTACTCATAACTCACGTCTTTGCGGTAATGGAGAAGGTCAAAATAGATCTATAGGTAGTTCGACTTGGTTAAACCACAAGCAAAAGTGTTGGAAGGTGCATGAAGGTAAACCTAGTTGTGTGCTCGGCCGAGACATCACAATGGACAGGGTGATTGGCCTCTTGGAGAAAGCACTAGTGGGTAAGTTCTTTTATTCCAGGATGAATAAGAACCAACTGTCTGAATGGATTTTAAGTTTTTGGAAACCTCTTCTAGGTTATTGTCCTAGGTTTACTTTACTATTGAACCATTGGATGGTTTTCCACTTTCTTTCTGAAAGTGATGTCTAAGTATTCTGGGATCTCTGTGGATTTTTGGAAGAGGCTCCTTGATGTTAAAAAGATGGTACCCGAGTTTCAACCCACTTCTGGAAAACTTCAGGAAAAGGAGTTTTTGGATGCTTCTGCCCGACTTTCCAATTGAATTCTGGTCCGTCGGGATCTTTGAGGAAATTGCAAACTCTGTTGGTAAATTCATTTTCTTTGACGAGCAATCACTCCGCTGGAACAACAAAAGGCTTGCTTGGATTCTAGTCGAATTAGACCTGGACAAAGGTCTGCCAGATATTATCGACATCACCATCGAAGAATCACATCTTCTTCAAGTTGTGGATTTTTGGAAGGAACCCTTCCGTTGCCACTCCTACTGGAAAACGAGCCATATTAAATCTAAATGTTCGGAATCCAAGGAGCATTCACAAAGCTTTGGTCCATCCTTGTCAGATTTCGATCAAGTTTAAGTCTGTGGCTCGGGTCCCTTCGACAATGGTTCTTTCTTAGGTAAGATGCACTTCTTTTTTCCCTCCTTCTTCAAAAAACTTTCCTCAGACGAGCTTGATTATTTAAAATGTAATGAAAGGTGGGTGCTTGATATATTCGACGATTTTTGGGACCTACTAATGAAAAAATTTGATAAGTCAGGTGCTAGTCATGATTGGAGATCCATTGATTTAGGCCATGACAGCCCTGGGGATACTCAATCGAATCCCTCCACTGTTGCCGCACCATTTGAAGTTTGTCCCCCCTATTTGTTGGGCCCAGAGAAGATTTCCACTATTGACAAGCCTGGTTATAGGTGGATGTCCTATTACATCTCCTAACCCTGTTTCAGTAGATTTGGAGAAACACACAAGTGTTGGTTATTCTGTACTGGATCCTGTCTCTAGACTGGATGTCGATTGCTTAAACCTTGTTGGCCCTACTTTTTAATCTTCCAACCACATCCATAAGATTGTAGGATCCTTATCCCCCAAGCTCCTTCTAGTTTCTAACCATTCTACTCCACTTCCCTCTGCTTCGAATCGATCTAACGTCACCATCCGTAAAAAGACCAGAACCCGCCTTCCAAAAGTTCCCCTTGGGGCTACTGAGGGTGGTTTGGCACCTTTCGGTGAGTTGGCCCCTATTATTCAGGACCACGATAGTTCATAGACCACGGTTCTCCCTGTTCACCTGGAACCTATTCCAGATTTTATCTCCATTCCGACCCTTAGAGCAAGCCAATCGACCTCTTTGGTTTCCTTATGATTATCCTTTCATTCAACATTCAAGGGTTTGGGGGACCCTTAAAAGTTTCTTCCCTCAAAGCACTTCTAAAATAAATTAACCCTGACATCATTTTTCTTGAAGAAACTCTAGTGAACGACAACAAAGCGAAACAAATGTTCCTCCAATGTTTTCCTACGTGGAATGTTGTAGCTCTAGATCCTTGTGGACGTTCCGGTGGTTTGCTGAGTGGATGGAACCCAACATGTGTCGAGCTCTATTCTATTGATACCTTTGCAGGTATTTATCTGGAAGGAAGGTTCAAACAGTCAGTGGATAAAGTAAAAATGCTCAATTGTTACACGCCCTATAAAGATAGGGAACTTTTTCGTCAACCTATTATTCAATCTGGATTATTGAGTGAAGAAGGTATTATTGTGGGTGGACACCTCAATTTCACCCTTTCTATGAGGGAGGTGTGGGGAGATTTGGCCAGAAGTGACCCTCTGTAGACTTCTTCACAACCTCATACAATCTTCTGACTTAGTGGATATTCAACTGACTAAATTAGCTCCTAGTTGGAGGAATGGGAGAGCAGGTTCTGTTGGAATTTCGAAAAGACTGGATTGTTTTCTTCTTGATGATTATCTTATTGGCAACAATAGTAAGATTAGATCACGGGTTATCAATTCAACCATTTCAAACCATAATCCGATATGCCTATAATTGGGCTCCTTCTCCCAGAGATCTCCTCCACCCTTTAAATTCAATACTACTTGGATCAAGGATCAGGGTTGTACCTCCCTTATAAAGAAGACATGGCTCTCTATGGAATATTGGTCAGACCCTTCCTCTATACAACTTCTGTGTACAAAACTAAAGAATTTAAAGAAAGCAGTGGTACTCTGGCAGAGAGACAAGAAAACACAATTACAATCAGATCTACACCACATTGAAACTAAGATGGCAAAGATCTTTGAAAAAATCCTATCACAGGTTTTTGATCAGGAAGATATGGATATCCTTAAGACACTAAAACATAAGAAGGAAATAATACTCTCTTTTGAAGAATCTACTTGGAGGCTTAGAAGTTAGGCTATCTGGCTTAACAATGGTGATAAGAACACTACATTTTTCCATAAGTATGCCACACATAGAAGATCACAAAATACTATATGGGATATAAGTGATGATTTTGGTGTCATTCATTCCTCTGAGTATGAGATTAAAAAGACCGCACTTAAACATTTTAAAGATCAGTACAATGCGATTGAGACAGAGGATACCTGTAGCCAGATCAAGGTACTTGAACATATGCCAAAGTTTTTCAATGAAACAGAAAGTAATGAGATCGGAAAGACAATCACATTAGAAGAAGTTAAAGATATTGTTTGCTCTATGCCAAAGGATAAAAGCCCAAGCCCGGATGGTTGGACACAAGAACTATTTCAGACTTTCTTTGAGATAATGGGGGAGGATCTTCACAAGGCTGTCGAAGAATCTAGATGTTCTGGAATTATACTGGGTGCACTCAATGCTACCTTCTTCGCTCTTATTCCCAAGGTAAACAAGCTAGAAACCTTTCATAACTACATGCCAATTGCCCTCTGTAATTTTGTTTATAAAGTCATTTCTAAAATTATTGCTACAAGGATGAAAGCAAAATTGGTAGCATGTATCTCCCATGAGCAGTTTGGTTTCTTAAAGGATCGCTTAATCTTTGATGTTGTTGGCATAGCACAAGAATGTTTACACACTGCTAAGTCTAAGAAGTTAAGCACCATTATTCTTAAGTTGGATTTGAAGAAAGCATATGATAAGGTGAGATGGCAATTTCTCATAATGTTATTAACTCAGATCGGATTAAATTGGGAGGTTACCCAATGGATTATGGCTTGTATTACCTCAGTTAATATGGCATTTTTAATTAATGGCTCCCCGACTAGTTTTATGAAAAGTTATCGAGGGCTTCGACAGGGCCGTCCCCTTCCTCCCCCCCTACTATTTCTTCTAGTTGTTGAAGTCTAAGTAGATTATTGAAGAAAGTTGTGGTAGAAGGGGCTTTTCATGGCCTCAAAGTTGCACAACAACCATAGTATCTCATCTTCTCTTCGTAGACGATGTTTTAATTTTAGGGAGTGGGAAATTTGAAGACTGGTTGGAATTCAAAACTATCTTAAATAGTTTTTGTACAGCCACAKGTATGGATATTAATTGTCAAAAATCATGTTTTCTTGCACATAACATTGATCCCAGTCTTGAACATAGAATACAGTTAGTGTTCAACATACAGTTTATCAACCTCGAGGCAGGCATGAAATTTCTTGGGTTTTATTTAAAACTAAACTGCTACATAATGGCGGATTGGAATTGGTTGATTCAAAAGATTGAAAAAAGAATTAACAATTGGACTTTCCGATGGCTCTCTTTAGGTGGCAGAATGGTCTTAGTGAAATTAGTGTTACAAAGCATCCTAGTGTACTGGCTCAGTTTAGTGAAAATTCCTTCATCTATTTTACACAAGATACAACAACTCATGGAAACTTTCTTATGGAGAGGAGTAAACAAAGCTACAGGCTTTCACTTATCCAAATGGCAAAACATTGCCAGTCCAAAGGAAAACAGAGGTTGGGGTATAAGGAATATATTCTGGTTTGCCAACTCTTTGGCTGCAAAATCCTGTTGGAGAGGACTATTTGGTAATAGTCCGTGGATTCAGATCCTTAAAATAAAATATTTAAAAGGAGTAGATTTGACCTCCTGGCTACGAAAAGAAGAGTGTAAGTACCTTATTGCCTCTATTATATGGAAAATTTTTATGGGCTCTTTGCATATTGTTAAGCAATGGATGGCTTGGAAAATAGGGTGTGGTAAACAAGTTATAATTGGAAAGGATCCTTTCATTGGATATATACTTCATATAAGCTCTCAACATCCTTAACTCAACATCTCAACCATCAGTATATTTATACCCTAGCACATGCGACCTTACCAAATACACCAAGTTCTACTCAAAGTTGGATAGATGCCAACCAACTTGGACTATCAGGAGATTTGACAACTGAATGGAATAATCACATTGTAAATTTGAAAAGCAGTGGAATTGCACTTCAATACAAATGACAAAATTGTATGGTCATGGAACAGGGCTATAGGAACAATAACTGTTGATTTAACATATCAATCCATCTCTAGCAATTTTCTCAAGGGAAGTTCTAGATGGTGGTTTAAGTCTATATGGAGAGTTAATATCCCAAGTAAAATTACTTGTTGCATGTGGCTATGCTTGAAGGACTGTATCATCACTGGTGCAAATTGTAAGAAATAGGGAGGCATTGGACCTTTAGTTTGTAGTCTCTATCCCAAGGATGATGAGACAACTACTCATATGTTTATACATTGTGATACCACTCAATACATATGGAAATGAATCTTAAACTCTCTCAATATTACACTCATATGTTTATACATTGTGATACCACTCAATACATATGGAAATGAATCTTAAACTCTCTCAATATTACAGATGCTTGGAAGTATTCCACTTTGGAAGAAAATTTGCTACATTGGTGTACACAATATCCAAGGATGAGACATATTCCTTTTCTAGTTATTTGGGGAATATGGAAGTATAGGAACAAAATCTTATTTGAGAACTGGCAAAGAGAGGACTCCAGAATAATTACAAAGATTATGCTTGATATTAAGGAACACAAAGGAGCAGGAGAAGTAGACAAAGTTGATTATATCCTAAATCCAGTTTTCTTTGATGAAAATCCAATAAGATTTTTTGATGGTGCAGTTGTTGATGATAACTGTGGAGTTGACATATTTATAAAATCAAATTTAGACCACAGTTATAGGGCTCACTTTGCAGGAGGAAAAGGTAATAATATGAAAGCTAAAATTCTGGGATTATGGGGTCTTTTATACTTTGCTTTTAGGTTCTATATAAGTAAATTGATGGTTGCTGGAGACTCCAAGGTGGCCATTGACTCCATTAACGATCGTTCAAATCTGAACCTAATTTATTTATACAACTAGAAAGAACAAATCAAATATTTAAAGGAGAAATTTGAAGAAATCAAATTCATGCATATACACAGGGAATGCAACACAGTTGCAGATCTACTCTCCAAAAAAGCGTTGGACAACCCCTTGGGTTGGTTTTTT
Organism: Picea sitchensis; assembly: GCA_010110895.2. Taxonomy (NCBI): domain Eukaryota; kingdom Viridiplantae; phylum Streptophyta; class Pinopsida; order Pinales; family Pinaceae; genus Picea; species Picea sitchensis. Next base: position 472,166 of record SNQJ01S0002103.1, on the reverse strand, counting down.
TATGAGGAAATCATTAAAGCGAATGTAGTAAATGCTCATAAATTTTTGATATTTTAAAGTCCTTATCCATTGTAGATCAACATTAGATGAAAAGTTTACTTTTACTTTTTGATAAACAAGTTTATGTTACCATGTAAAGCAAATTGACAGAAGTCAATAAGAAGAACTTTCTTGAATATTTGCTTAAAGTATATCTCAAACTATCAAAGATTTTGAAGAGACTATTAGAGAACAACATATTTCTCTGATCTTTTTATAACTTAAAAGGCCACTTAATTCTAATAGAATAACAATAAAACTATTTTTTTTGTGTGAAAAAAAATTAATAATAAAATTCAAAATTATTATAATAATATACTTATTAAAAGTTTTAAATATCACTTCTCCTAACCATAGAACTAAATTTAATTGATAAAATTTATAATACTTTATAAATCAAATTAATATATATAAAATTATAAAAAAAATTACATATTTTATTATTATTTTATATATGGTTTATGAAAGCTAATTGGAATAACATAAATAGTAACTTTTTCAATTTATTAAAGTTTAAATATCCAATTTATTATATATATATATATATATTTATTTTCTTCGTAATTTTTAATTTAGGATTATTATTATTATGTAAGTTTATAATCGTAGTCTAAATGTTTTATGTTTTGGTTATTTTTTAGGATATTTTCTATTTAATTTTAACTAAAATTTGGTGACAAATTGTTGGATTTGCATATTTGAGTGGTTAATTCTATATAATCCAAATGCTTCAAGGTTTTTTTTCAGCATGTTGAATCTATTTCTGCATTCAAAATGCAATTTAAACAATAAAAAAAATGTGATTTCATGTAGATTTATGTCGTCGATTCCAACAAAAAGAACCAAAGCGTAGAATAGTTAGACAACGACAATTCCATATTTTTATGTTTATAATTTTATTAAAAAACAAAATTATATTATATGAATGTGTTTTCGCATTTCATACATGTCCTCAAACAAGAGGAACAAATAAGCATAGCTCAATTTTTTTTTGTCTCCATATTTAATCAACAAAAATGATAATATTATAGTCCTATCGTCTCTTAAAAATGGATATTCTAAAACAGATTTTTGATATGAAACTAGATAGTCTAATTTAAAAAAAGAGATAATTGAACTATACATATACATTCCATAAAAAATATTTTTTTCTAGGTTATACTGTCCGGGGAAAACTTCTGGGTACTTCCCCTCATTCGAGGAGGGTACTCAAGGTAAACCCTATAATCTTCATGGCATAAGGCCGATCAACAACGAGGCTTGAAGCCATTACAATAAGATACTTAGTAAGAACTCAACATGTCACTTTCGAGAATTGAACTTGGGTGGGGAGGATAACAATAATTCCTCCCAACCACCCAAGCTAAACCCAATAGACAAACACTCCATAAAAATATACATATAGATCTTCCGATTTTTTAGTCTCGTGCTCATATGAAAGGGAAATGTAAATATTGGAATGACCTTCCACTTTCTCCTAAATAATCCAAGCTCCCTCCTTTAAGAGTAATCTTGCTTTCAAACGTTCATCAACTACCATGTTCTTTTCTACGTACACATGATGAAAAACTAAAGTAATAAAATTTCTCTGGGCAAGTTGTATCTTAAGATTATAATTTTTTAGGGAATTTGTTCGTTTAGCTAATTTATCACCACAAATGAATCACTAGATATTTGTTATTTTTGGACACTTTTTTTAGCCAACAAAATTAGCAACATTTTTTTTTGATCTATGGGAATCAGTAACTGGTCGAGATTACTTGGGCAAAGCCCATGTTCAAATCCGGTTGACTGTCACTATAAACCCTAGGCTGGTGTCAAGAGCCCGCAAACCAACGCCTAGCAGGAAACTTGTGATTTAGCAAGATCGAGATGTCCGAAAACACACTTGCGAGGGGGGTCTCACTCAAGAAAGACATCTATCCTTCCAACGTTATCACAATAGACCATGTTTCATTAAAGATTTAAACCCAGATAAAAAACACACAAATACTACTTCCCAACCGTATTTTTAAACAACCAACCCTTTAATAATTTAATATTATTTTAATAATTTAAATAATAATAAATTTGTTTTATTAAAAATGAAACTCAAACCATTTTACAAGGAAACGTTACCTTTTTCTATCATCACATGGTACTCGATGCATTGCACTTTTATAAAGCCTCTTTGTTGTCATCATTCCATTCACACTTTTGTAATCCATGCTTCTCTCACTTACGAAAGGGATTACCTCCGTGTCTTCTCTACCAAGTCAACATCATATCGATTCAAGTGGTTGAGTCAAAGGAACGCTTAACATTCATCTTGTATCATTTTTTTTTTAATAATTAATTATTTTTATTTTGCTAATTTTTTTAAACCCTTAACTTTGAGGTTTTAAGTATATTGATTCCAGTGGTTGAGTCAAAGGAACGCTTAACATTCATATTGTATCAATTTTTTTATAATTATTTATTTTTATTTTGCTAATTTTTTTAAATTCTTAATTTTCAGGTTTTAAGTATATGAATTAATTTAATACTTTTTATTGATTAAAATATAAACATTATTATATTAATTAATTTATATATTCATTATTAATTTATATATAAATAAAATTATTTATTATCATTTTAATTTAATTATATAAATAATTAATAAATATTCTTTCACATCGGTGATATTGACTTGACTATGCTTTTAGTAATTAATAAGGTTTCAACTCAATCATAAATCAGTTGTGTTAAGTTTAGAAAATATGATCAACTTTCCCCACAAAAATAAAAATAAAAACACAAATCAAAGTATTCTGTATGTTATGATCGATTCTAGAAAAATATTGCATTTATGCACCCAACATTCTTGTCAATAAATGCACCCAATATCTTTGTCAAACTGACAAATCTACTAATTATGTAATAAATTTTATACATTGAAGAACGTAAAACCTGCAATAACACATAAAAAATATTAGCTAACCAATAAAATTTTAGAAAAATATGTTTTTTTACTATATATATATATATATATTTTGATTTCTTATGTTACGCATTGGATTTAGTACACAAATTTAAAATCAATAATAAACTAATATAAAATCAAAGACAAACTCATTACTATAATCCCAAACCTTTGACAAAAACTAATAAAAATATAACATAAGATTGTACATTATATATTAAATGAAGCATTATAACTTTAGCTACCTAGGAATGCATGCCCCAAATGGCACTTACTCCATTTGGACTGCCTTCACTGGCAACAATCACACAAAGCACTCAAGGATCAAAGGAAGTATTGCCTCCCCAAGTGGGATACTCAAAAACTTCCTTGATCCACACCACAATAAGCAAATAGATAAGATATTCAACAAGTAACTTAATTGCTCATGTAAACATAACAGATATAAACAATGTAGTTGCAATAGAGATAGATAAAGCACTGAAAGATATTATCACCAATTATGTTTGCCTATGCATACATCTAATACCCCCCAAACATGTACAAGTGATCTATGCAACTAGATGTTGTGGAAGTTGTTTAAAGATTTTATAAATTTTAAGTTCCCTTCCCTCTAACTAGGTGTGTGCTTCAAGCTTCCTCCTCCCTTGGCCAAATGACTGCCCGGTGCTCAAGATAGTAAGGCTAACGAGGCCTTACCCTAGCTTCCAAGGTCAGCCCTGACAGTAAGAGGTAGCCCAGAAGGGATCTCCCCAACGAAATCACGGGACGGTCCCCCACCACTTCCCCCTGGACTGTCCCTCAAACCCGTTTTAGATGGTGGAGATGGATGAATGAGGCCCCTAAAATGTTGCTAAATGTTATTAGGACCCGCGGGGGGGGGGTCTTTAGGTGTGTTTGGTTGCTTTTAGACAAGTTTTAGACCTTAAAAATTTTACTTTTTAGCGTATGGCCGAAATGAAAATGTGTATAATCGAGTGATTGCAATGTGTAATCAGATCACCATTAACATGTCAAAACGTAAGGAAAATATAGCACAATATTAAACCATCATTCATGAACATTCCACAAGTAAAACTGAAATTGAAAGATGAGACGTGGGTACTTGCAGAATGTAAAGCTGGAAACGTGAGTGTGAATGCCTTATACCACAAGATGAGATAACTTAAGCACAAGATATTCAAATGTTAAACATTCACCATAAACATGAGATAGACTTATGTGAAGAGTGCTTGAAATAAGGTTAAGATGTGAATGCTTAAACCATTAACCAAAATGTGAGCATCAGAGCAGAAAGTGCTTAACCATAGACCAAGACATGAGCATCAAAATGTTATAACCATGACCAAGACGTGAGCTCAAAGATGCTTAACATGTGCAACATTTAACCATAAGCGTGAGATCATATACGTGCAAGACGTGGCTTAGAATGAAACTAAGACGTAGATGCTTGAAAAAGGAACCAAGACGTGAGCTCAAGAGGTGAATGCTTACACTATGAACCAAGACGTGAGCATTGATATGCTTAAACCATGTGGAGCATTAAAACCGTAAGCATGAGATCTAATATGTAAGACATGCTTGAGACAAGCTAAAACGTGAAGAACTTAAACCATAAACAAGACGTGAGCCCAGAAAAACGTAAGTGCTTAAGCCATGAATCAAGACGTGAGCTAAACAGATGTAATTGTTGAACCATGAACAAGGACGTAAGCTCAAGAGATATTCCACATCAGCATATTATCCATCCATATCATAAGAATATAACTTGCAAAAAGAAAGTGGGACGAAATGCTAAAGTGATGATCAAAACATGAATGGGAAGTTAACAATTCATCCACATACGTAGGCTAAGCTTACGAAAATTAAAAATGCTTGAAAGTGTAAACTTAGCAAATTAACGAAAGGACTTTAGATCATATTCACATCATATGCATAAGAGATTGGAGAATTAGCCAAATAACTTGAGAATAAAAAAACTAAAGCATTAAGATCAAATCTAARTATATATTAAATGAAGCATTATAACTTTAGCRAAAATACTTTTTGGAGGCCTTTCATGTCATCAAATAATAGTTTGATATCTATCTAATTTGTATTTTATCATTAACTTTATTTAGCATGTGAGTGTCCATGGACACTGACATGCTAAATAAAGTTAATGATACATGGACACTCACATGCTAAATAAAGTTAATGATAAAATACAAATTAAATAGTAGTAGAACTTGGACACTCACATGCTAAATAAAGTTAATGATAAAATACAAATTAAATAGATATCAAATGACATGAAAGGCGTCCAAAAGTACTTTTGCTAATGCCATCTTATATATATATATCATCACACTCACATGCTAAATAAAGTTAATGATAAAATACAAATTAAATAGATATCAAATTAACATGAAAGGTCTTCAAAAAGTACTTTTTCTAAAGTTATAATGCTTCATAAAACCTTCTAGGTATTTGTGCGTGAAAGATGATGGAATTGGTGATGGATGAGAAAGATGATAGGTGTTTTAGGTTTTAGGGTTAGGTCATAATGCAATAGTAAGATTGGTGCAAAGCTCCATGGAAGGTGGTTGTAGTAGTTAAACACTTTTAACGGAAGTGATTTTCCAATCGATCTTTCAAAGATGTATTCATGGGGGTGGCTAATCGAATCAATGAGCAAATGAAATGGGTGGGGAAGGAAAGCTCTAAATGGAGGGGGATGCTTCTGGAAAAGATGAGTAGCAGAGAAAATAGAAGGACAACGAGCTCTAAAATGGTTATTTAGCAAAAGAAAAAGAGAATCTGAGGTATTAGGTCACTTCCCCAGTAATGAAAATTACATCCAATACATGAAAGATCATGCAATCATAGGTAAATTCATGGGTATCTAGCCTTATGAGAAAGTCCTATTAGAGTGGGTCAAATCCATATGAAAACCAAATGGCGAGATAGATCTAAAATTGGGATCCAAAGAATTCTTCACTACTATTTTTGCCTACATTGAGGACAGAGACATAATCTTTGAAGAAGGGCCATACTTCTTTAACTCAACAAGACTATATCTGATATATTGGACCGAAATATTTAGTCTAGAAAAACAGGACTTTACAAAGGCTCCTATTTGGATTAGAATGTACTCCTTACCACATGAATTTTGGAAAAAGGAAACTCTACAGGGGATAGAAAATACCCTAGGATCATTTGTCAAAATCCTAAAACTTACCAAGTATGGTAGATACACATTCTATGCAAGGATATGCATTTATATGAACGTCTCATGTGCCCTACTCGAGTCAATAAGCATAAAATTTCAGGACTTAGAATGGATCTTGACTTTGGATTTGAGGATATCACTTTCAAATGTCACAAAAGCCATGAGCATGGTCATATGTTCATGGATTTCCCTCACATTGTAGGAATAACTACAAACAAAGGTAAAAATGATACAAACAATGAAGGCTTCACCAAGGCCCTAAGCAAACGAAAACTAAGGAAGAAACCTATCAATCCCACCTTGACAAACTAAGGAAAAGATCCCAACAACTTCCAAATTCTATCTTTTGTATAGGAGGCTAAGCCTCAAACAGGGGAACCCTCATAAGTAAGCAAGGAAAAGGACCTAAGCTAAGTAGTCTCACGAACGATCCTAAGTGTAGAAAGACAAAGACACAATAATCCAGCCTAAGGAAACCCCCTGGGACTTAGAGGATGACAACACTCAATAGGATATGGACCTAGAATAGTTGGAGATCGACCTATTGAGCCTTATAGTTATGCATGGAGAGAAACACCTTCAAATATTCTTGAAACTCAACTCCAAAGAGACCAATTAAATACAAAATGAAGCTAAAAAAACCCATCCCAGAATCACAACTCTATGCGAGGTCTGGGTATCCAAACCACTCCACTCAAATCCCCCCAAAAAATGATCTTGGAGAAAAAGAACCAGGGTACAAAAAGAATGAAACAAAAACTATAGGAAGTTGGGGCTCTTCTAGTTGATGCAGGCCAAGCAAAAGAGCTCCTGGAGAAGTACTTATCTTTCCAAAAAAAGGTTTAAAATGAAAGTCTTTTCATTGAACATAAGAGGACTTAATTCCCCAAGAAAACGTTGCATGTTAAAGAAAATAATTACAAAGGAACAACCTAGAGTAGTAATGTTGCAGGAGACCAAATGTGACAGGGACACAATGTTGATAATAACTAGAAAATGTTGGAGAGGATGTGAAGTCTCATTAGTGGATGCCGATGGATTTGTAGGAGGAAGTGAAGTCCTAGAAATGGAACCCTCAAAATTCTTTTCTTGGACTTAGTCTAGGATTTGGGAGAAATAATCTAAGGGAAACTCTGGATTCTTGGAGGTGAATTTAACATGATCAACTCCCTTCAAGATAAGAGAGGAGGCCATCGATGATTAGATGTTGATAGCTTGGCATTCATGGAAACCATTGACAAGCTTAGAATGGATGTCATGCATGGAACAACAGGAGGGATGTAACGTGCTGGATCACAATTAAGCTTGACATGTTTATAGTTTCATAATCTCTTATTCAGAGTAAGGCATCCATATCAACAAAATCCTTACCCTTCATAGGCTTGGATCAATGGTTGATAAGCCTTAAATGGGAAAGTACCTTCATCCCCACACATATTCCCTTTGGATTTGAGAAATTATGACTCAATCATCTCAATTTAATGTAAGACATAGGAACATGGTGGAAGGAAGTGGGCTCAGTTCAAGGCACAAAGATGTATCAATTTCAATAAAGGCTAAAACAAGTCAAGCAAAGCATCAAGAAATGGAATAAGGAGGTATTCATAAACATATTCTAGGCCCAAATTCAACTGGAAAGGGAAATGGAGAACTTCTAGGCAATCATCATTTGAGAAGGTAGTACAAAGGAATGAGTAGCCCAAGAATCTCACCTCCTCAATGATACTGACATTCGAGAAAAGTAAGAAGAAATCCTATGGAGACAAAATTCCATAATCTGTTGGCTCAAATAAGGGGATAAGAACACTTGATTTTTCTATAAGTCCCTCATCAACAAAAGGCACCATAATAGAATTGTTATGCTCAAGTCAATGTTAGGGGAAAAGTTAGAAAGACATGAAGTTATAGAATATGAGCTCAAGAATCACTTTAACCAACTATTAATTGAGCCCCTAAAGAATAAACTAGCATCCATTCAAACCATAACAAGCTCCATTCCTACTCTCATCTCCCACAAGAAAAATCTAATTATGATGTGACCAATGTCTTTTGAGGAAGTTTCACATATGGTAAAGGAAATGGCCTCAGGGGAATCTTTGGGTGCATATGGATTCACTACACATTTTTTTCAAATCTGTTAGTCAATGGTTGGAAGAGATGTTTGGGAAGTAGTGGAGGAATCCTGCATATTAGGGAACATTCTACAAGCTTTCAACTCAATGTTCGTCACTATGATTCCAAAAGAGCAGGAAGCCAACTTAGCTGATAAAATCTGCCCTATCGATTTATGTAGTTTTATTTACAAAGTCATCACCAAATTCGTTGCGAATAGATTGAAACCTATTATGGCTAAGATTACCTCTTGGGAACAAGGGGGATACATTAAAGGGATGCAAATATTGGATGTCATAATGAAGTTATCCACTCTTCAAAATCTAGTTGCTCTATGGGAATTATGATAAAGCTAGGTATGCCCAAGGCTTATGACAGACTCAATTGGGACTTCCTTCAACAAGTGCTTACAACTTCTGGGTTCTACCCTAATTAGATGTCCTAGGTAAGTAACCTAGTCTCTATATCCTTCTTCTTGATCCTGGTTAATGGCTCCCCTTCCTCCACTTTCAACCCCTCTCAAGGAATTAGGTAGGGTGACCCATTATCCCCTTTCCTCTACATCATAATAGCAGAAGGCCTTGAAAGAAGTCTAAAACAAGTCTTGAGCTTAGGTAATATTAAAGGAACAAATATTCACTAGAATTTTTATCGTCTATCTCACTTACAATTTGCAGACGATATATTACTTATGGGGGCTCCCACTATTCGTGAAGTTAATGCCCTTGAGAAAATTCAAAACACTTTTATGATTTCCTTGTGTGCCATGATCAACCAAAGTGACACACTCATTTATTTCTTCAACACTCATATGAATATTCAATGTAACATCACCGAGATTCGATTCTTCCAAAGATGATCCTTCCCATCCAAATATTTAGGAGCTCCCTTGATAGCGAATGCTCTGAGAAATGCATCTTAGGAGGAACTTCTTTCCAAGCTTGAATCTAATTTGAACAAATAGTCCTTTCAATTTCTCACTTTTTCAATCAATAGCACTCCCATTAAATTAATACTCCAATCTCCCCCCCCTTACCTTTTCTTTGTTTTGACAACGCCTTCTAAAATCATCAAGGTTATCTGAACCCTACAACATTCCTTTTTTTTTTTTTGGGGGGGGGGGGATAATAAGGAAAGGTGTTGCATGGGATATTGTATATATCCCTAAATGGGTAGGCATGGTAAGCATCAAAGACCCCCTCATCATGGGTAAGGCATTGACAATGAAAACATGGTGGAGATGGCTCAAAGGAAACAAATATCTTTAGGTCAAAATATAGAGGGCGAAGTATGTTGGAAACTTATCAGAGGATTCAATTATTTGTATGGAGGGTTTGTGCCATGGATATATCATATAGAATAACACCTCGAACAAAATACATTTGATCCAACAAAACATATTCACTCTTGTGGGATTACTCTTGGAAACACTATAGTAAACTAGGATCCGATATGATCCCTTATCAGCCAAGGAGAATATTTCCTTCTCATCAACATCAAGGACAACAAATGCATAGATGGGGTGTCATTAACCAAGACAAAGACTCTCCCCACATGCCTTGAGGAGCCTAGTCTGCATGTTGAAGCATGTGCAAGTTATGGTGTTTTTGCGAAGGAGAAGGATGAGAGTGATCCAGATTTTATGAGCAGAACGAAATGAATACAGATTATTAATAGGTGCTTAACACAAAATAACAGAGATATAGTAAAACTGGTTTTCTATTCAATAACGAAATAAGCTGAAACTGTAAAATGCAGCGGAAACAAGCTTGCTAGAATGGTGGCGGCTTATCTCTGAGAAGAGATGTGACGACAGCGTGCATTCGCAAGAAGAAGGCTACATTGAGTCTCTGAAGGCCTTTTTACAATAATCAAGAATGCCCAAAACCCTAGAAATCCAAAAACCTAACCCTAGGAGATGAAGCGCCAAAAGTCATGTGGGCCCCGTTTGGGTAAGTTAGTACATCAACTTCCCAGGGTCGTAACTTTTGCATACGATCTCCGTTTTAGGCGTGTGATAGCCCGTTTGAAAGGTATCGTCGAGGAGATTCATTTTGGGGGCTCAATTATTCCTTCGAACATATTTGAGGAGCTCGATCCTGAAATACCTTCATTTAGGCCCTCAAAATGGCCCTGGAAGTTAAAACTGCTAAAAATAATGAATTGCCAAAATTGTCAGAAAACTGTTTTGAGCTAGTTGGAAAAGGTGGGTGGCCACCGATATCCATCTAGATAAATCATCCCTCCTTAGGAAGCAATGGTCTCCATTGCATTGAGGTCCCGCATCATATGAGGAAATTTCTGTTGAATTTGGCCTCAGGTGAGTCACTTGCCTTGGTGCAGAAGTTGCCCTGCTTTGACGACTCGATAAAGATGGATCCTTTGTTGTTGAGTGCCCTTGATCTGTCTGTCCAAAATCTAATCATTGGATGCCTGTTGTAGGCAATCGGGGTTGAGCTCTGTTGGTGTCAGTTGTTCTGCTACTTCTGAGGTGTCCAATAATGGTGGGAAATAAGGCCAAAGGAGATCCACGTTGAACACTGGGTGCAAACCAAGGAAATGAGGAATGTTGAGCTCAAAAGCATTATCCCCCACGGCCTTGCTCATAGTGTACGACCCATAACAGAGTGGGCGAATCTTTCGATGGGGTCCTGTAAGGTGTTCTTTTTGCAAGTGCAACCAAACTTTGTTGCCCACCTGAAAGTGCGGAAGTTGCCCTGCTGGATTCCACTGATAAAGATGGACCTTGTTGTTGAGCGCCCTTGATCCGGCTCCCAGTTCAAAATCTAATCATTGATGCCCGCGGTAGGCAATCGGGTTGAGCCTGTTGGTGTCAGCTGTTCTCGCTTATCTTCGAGGTGTCCAACAATGGTGGGAAATAAGGCCAAAAGAGATCAACATTGAACACTGGGAGCAGACCAAAGAATGAGAATGTTGAGTCAGTGCCATTATCCCCACGGCCTTGTTCATAGTAAACGCCCATACCAGAAAGTGGGCTAATCTTCGATGGGGTCCCAGAAGGTGTTCTTTGCAAGTGCAACGTCCTCGGTTGCTCCAATTGAAACTTATGCTGCACCATGTTGATCATGCATGTTGTTTGTGATCATTATTGGATCTTCGATATCCTCAACCTCGCTATGATGTGTTGATCCACCAATGAATTGGGTGGCTTTGTCGCCTTTTAGTTGAGCAGAGATGAAGCTCACGGAGGTGACCGAAGGAAGTGCAACATCTGGTCCTAATACTTTGTTGGAATCCCAACCCCACCTGGGCAATGTGGTCATTGAGCTATGCGGTAGCTCCGAATTGTATTATGCCGGACATAGGGGAAGTGCTCTCATCCCAGCGTAAGCGGATGCTTTAAATTATACATGTAAGGATATGCACAATCATTCAATTTACAACCTGCTTGGCCATCTGTCTCGTGGTGGAAGGCCATGGATTTGGTGAGCTGAGTGTCCAATAGTGACTGTGAGGATCGCATCGTGAATGTGGCCGAAATCGATTATCCCGATCTCAGACAATGGTTTTGTGGGATTCCAAAATGTACCCGCAGGAATTTCGCTCAAAGAAGAGCTTGACAATCTACCTCTCGCTGCGGATGCTCTTCTTGCAGGCAAATATAATTTCCATCTTAGAAAAGCATTCAACAACCAAAAAAACACAATAATTTCCTCGCTTGGTGGATCCTGAGGCTCTACGATGTAGTCCATCGAGATGGATTCTATGGCTTGTTAGGAGTAGGAATAGGGTTACATGCCCGCTTTCTTAGTGGTCGGTTTGCCAGTAGTGCACCTAATATAGTTACGGCCTCCGCTTGCCGCCGCAAGAGAAATTTTGCAGCATCGCCATCAGTTTTTCAAATGGACCGGCGTGTCTTTCCACCCGAATTTAGTGGGCTTCTTAGATCATCTTTGCTCGCTCACTGATGGAACACAAATATGGCCCAGACGACACAACAACCCATCCCGAAGATGGAACTTCTGCCAACCGCTGCACCCAACATTTGGTAGGTGGTATGTCGGTCCGGGTTTCATAGAGTTGGGGCCATCCGTGATGCTAGCTTCATGGCCGCGAAGAGTCTAGCACCGTGGTGAGTGCCGCGGATCAAGCGGTCTATTGAGGCAATTAGCTTAATTAGATTGGTGCTTCGCTTTATACTTCGATGTTGAGGTGGAATTGCTACAAAGTATGTGTGGACGCATTTTTGATGGTGATCATTCCGCAATTTTCCTTGTGTCCCATGAACCGTGAAGTGGTTTGCGATCGTGGACTGACTCTTCCCAAGAATGTAATGTCTCCATCAAGGCTATGCTCGCATCGGAGCATTTCTTTGTCGGTAAGTAGGTACTTACGCACGACCGGACAGCACCACTATGACAGGGTTACCGGGTATTGGCGTCGTGGGAGAATGGCTTCCACAACATTGTCCGAAGTGACCGCCTCGATTCAAAGGATGTTGCGCCTAGTATTGAAAGTAATTAGCTGAGCACAAGCATTGCTTCAAATCATCGAATCCTTGCTGGTTAGCCAACCCATAAATTTCGGCCTTACCACCACCCCCGCTTATTTGGCCGAGGGCCCATGCAATATGGGAGAAACCCAACATGAACCTCATAGAAATTGGCGCGCCTAAGAAGCTCCGGCTTAGCGTGAATGTTGTTAATGCTGGCCACTTGATGACTGATCTTTGGCCTGATCCACATGTACTATGTTGATCAATGATGTAGCCTGTAATGGACCCGGCCCATGCTGAAGGAGCATTTTCCAAGTTGGCTTATAGCTTATGCCGCCGCATAGTGCGAACTGCCTAATATGCCGCAAGTGTTCGGTCCAAGTCTGGTTGTAAATTAGAATGTCATCCGTGATACACCACTACAAAAGTATTGGTGAATGGTCGGGCTGCGGATATTGTCCATCATCCTCATGAAGTGGTCGGAGCATTTGTCATCAAACCAAAGGGCATGACCAACCATTCAAAAAGGCCTTCATTTGACTTGAAGGCGTTATTCCATAAGACCGTCCGCTCTATCGTGACCGTGGTAGCGACTTCGCATCAATCTTACTAAAGTATTCGGCCCCTCGTGGGGAGTTGATCAAGGAGGTCATCGACTGGGGAATCGGGCACCGCTTTTGGATCGCGATTTTATTCAGAGTCTGGCATCAATTCAGAGTCACCAAGTTCCATCTTCTTCCGCATCAACACGACAAGCCCCGCGAAGGTGATGAGTTGGCGGATGTGCCCCTCAGGAGCGCTCTTGGATCCGGCCGCTGATCTCCCATTCTCTAACAAAGAGCTTAAGATAGATCGACCATTGGGTAGCTGGCATGTCGGGTTGTCGGGATCGATGGGGTGCTTGACCTGAAATGCAGAGGTACCCCTATAGGGTGAGGAGAAGATATCCAAGTATTCTTCCATGACCTTATCTACTTGCTTCGGCTATGTGGAGAGGTCGGTCGCAAAGATCTCGGATGTATCGTGGATCTTTCACTCATTTTGAGAGATAATCAGGAAGAAGAAAAACTTCTGCATCTAAGAGATGACCTTCCTACATTAAGTTGAAAGCAGATCATGAACAGCACTAGGTGGGGAATGCCTTGGGTATCCCGCATAATTTCCTATTCAAAGTAATAATAACACTCATTTAGAACTAGACTCATATACAAGATGACGCTTCCATAAATAAGGTTGGCCCAAACAACATCACAAAATTCGAGAGGAGCAACATCACACAATACCTCGCCTTCGAAGGGGCTTAATGTCGCACGCATTAACGATTACTATTGGCCGACGCTAAGACGCTTCCTTGGTGGACCCATCCAATGGTGTATGGTTGTGGGTGCGATTTTATTGGCTGCCGCTTGATCTACCTCATCGAGATGAGGTCTTCTTGTTACCACTATCAACAATGAAGTGAGGCAGGGTGCCTTTTATCCACATCTCAGAATGGAAGAGGCGCTCCACCTTCTTTCTAGCTCTAAGGTTCGTCTTCACTGTGCCGAGCTTGGTGGTAGCAACGATGGCACCGGTTTCTACTAATGATCTATCTTCCCCTTTCTCAAGTCTCGCTCAGAGTCATAATCTACATCCATTCTATAGGCTTTCACCGCCACCAAGGATTTCTTTTGAGATAGTCACTGCTATGCCAAGGGGTAGCTACCGCATCCACTTCCTCAGATCTTTATTTGTCTTTCTTTTGTCCTTCTTTGTTTGTGGCTTGTACTAGTTGTCCCGATACTATCCATATTTGCTCGGCCCTTTACAGGGTTGGGGCCTTCCTGCTTTTGTCATGTGGAGGTTCCTGAAATTCAAATTGTCCTGCCTTTTGTTTGAGCTTCTGCTTGATTTGACGGCATATCGGTAGGCTACACCAAGGATGAGATGCCCAGGAAATTCCATTTCGGGTTCAGATACCTTAAGCAATCATATGTCGCCTCCTAATATTTGGATACCCAACTTGGTGCTAAGGTATGGAAGATATTTATGAAATATGGAAATGCTTGGTCTCTTTCTTGCCTAGTTGTGTTCCATTTGGTATATAGGTTGTCATAACTTCCATTGCAGTAGTATTGTTCCTTAATATAATCCCTAAAGGATTCTCGTGTATCGGACTGAAAATAATGAGGTTTCTCTCTATCTTTTGCTCACATAAAGTTTCCACCAATCTTTGACATTGGGAAATGTTTGAGGAGCGAAAAAGTAATATTTTCTTTATTTGAAAAGTTATGACAGAAAAAATACCTTCCAAGATTCAAATCACTTGTCTACATCATCTCAAGGGCCTACCGGACCTTCAAATATAGGAATATCGGCGAAGTTTATTTGTACCTTGAAGGGGGCAGCGCCTCTGTTCGAAGAAGATGCATCGGCTGTTGGTAGCCGCCGAAGGATTTGCGCGAAACTATCCATCATCTCGTTCCTCTGTTGCGTGAGGGATTCCTCAATCAACAATTTAAAAGGATCTCCTGTCCTATCATCTTTATTTTCTCCTGTCATGTGAGCTCACTTGGTCATGCGAGAGCTTCTTTCCTCAAGAGAAACAAGCTCGAGACCCAACTCTTTGTACTTCGACCTTGTTGGGGACATGCAATAAGATGACAAGGAGCAGACTGTTCTGATACCACCGATCCGGATTTTATGAGCAAAATGAAATGAATACAGATTATTAACAGGTTCTTAACACAAAATAACAGTTTTACAGTAAAATTGGTTTTCTATTCAATAATGAAATAAGCTGAAACTGTAAAATGCAGCGGAAACAAGCTTGCTGGAATGGTGGCGACTTATCTCTGAGAAGAGATGTGACGACAGCGCGCATTCGCAAGAATAAGGTTACAATGAGGCTCTGAAGGCCTTTTTACAATAAGAAAGAATGCCCAAAACCCTAGACATCCAAAAACCTAACCCTAGGAGATGAAGCGCCAAAAGTCATGTGGGCCCTATTTGGGTAAGTTAGTACATCAACTTCCCGGGGTCGTAACTTTTGCATACGATCTCCATTTTAGGCGTGTGATAGCCCGTTGGAAAGGTATCATTGAGGAGATTAATTTTGGGGGATCAATTATTCCATTTATTTCCTTTGAGGAGCTCGAACCCGAAAAACCTTCATTTAGGCCCTCAAAATGGCCCCGGAAATTAAAACTGCTAAAAATAGTAAATTGCCAAAATTGTCAGAAAATTGTTTTGAGCTAGTTGGAAAAGGTGGGTGGCCACCGATATCCATCTGGATTAGAGAGATATCGAAATAGAGAAAGCCCATGTTTCATGTAGTTTCTGGTATGATTTTTTTAACCTAACCACCTCATGTGCCATCATGGAAGAAACATGGGCTTTGGTTTTTCTACCCCTCTCCAGTTGTAACATCAAAGGGTCAGGGCTTTGTTTTTTCTACCTCTCTCCAATTGTAGCAGTAAAGGGTCAGTGGAAGATGACATGGTGTCAAGATGAAATTGTGGTGATGGTCTCTTTCCCAAGCTTCGTTCCCCTAGCTTAAATATAATCTTGCTGGTTAGTTTTATGATTTGGTACTCTTTGCTATTTCTTTCAACCCTCCCTAGTTTTATTATTTATGCTTCTTATCCACATCTAGCTAAATTCAAGAATGATAGTATGGTTCTCTTTTTGGGGTGGACAAATTCCTCATGGGTTTAAAATATCTCTTCTCGGGTGCTAAGCCCTTCCTCTATCGCTCTACACTACCCCTTCCCATGGACCTTGTCAGTTGTTGGCTCTGTCATCTTGTTGCATTGAACTATGATGAAATTGGGTAATGAAATGGTTTCAAAGTCCAACAAAATAGGGATCCGACGTGAGTACCAACTCAATGCCTAAAATTCCACCCCTCATAAGCCTCCCCGATCTATCATTGAAGCCTAGAAGGATGCCTTGAAGGCAATCAAAGATTACCACAAATAATTTCCCACTAAAGGGAAGGAAGTGATGGATTAGTTATGCAAAAAAGAAAGAAGCTTTCCAAAGACTAGAGTGAACCTGAATTTGAGAGATGGATTATTGATACAGGTTTCTCCTATACAAGGGATACCAAAATATTTAGTCTCATTGAACTTTATTGGCTCAACAAGGCCGTTTTTCCCCATATTGTGGAGGAAAAAGGACAACAACAATAGGCCATCCTCCATAAATTAGACCTAGAGAACAATAAATTTGAAGTAATCTTTAGAGTCATCTTTGATATTGACATTATAGGATCCATCCCCCCGGATAGTGGCACCGACCCTCTAGCATCACTTGATCACACTCAAGGTTCGAAAGGCACACCATCCAACAATATTCTCATTGATGAAGACCCTATGTTATAGGAAGACACTTGTAATGGATAGAAACAAGCACACAACCTCATAGACTAGCTAATCTTATTTTGTTTTGCTATGAATTATGTCCTAACTAGAACTAATATTCTCCTATGGTTTATGCCTTTTATTTCTTAGGATGCTATCAATACTTTATAGGCTTTAGTGTTTTCAAGTACTTGAAAGTTAAAGTGCTAGTATGGACATTACACTATGGTTTTTCTCTAATTTGTTGTGGTCCTAGTTTCCTAAGTGGCAGAACATAGACAAACATGGTTGTAATCTATTTTGTAAAGTATGAATATAAGGATTAACTAGCTTACATTAAAAAAGATATGAAAGAGGATTTTATAATTGTATAAACATTTTCAAGAGATTATTTATAATGTATTTGCTTTATTATGGAAGGTATTATAGTTATCGGCCACAAATCAAAGTTCGTTAATTTTCAAATTTATCTTAATATTTTTGAAAAAACTTGTATTATTTGATCTTTTGAAATAAAAAAAATACATTTTCCTAATTTTGTAATGTCATACATTCAATTTCTCATTGGCTAAAGTCATTATGATGTGACATTATTTCCCTACTTTGTGCGATTTTTATTTTTCGATTTGTAAGAGTTAAAAAATAAAAATAAGAACAACATTCTACAAATTAATCATTGAGAAGTTTTGAGGTTCTAACACATTATTTATAGTCCAATCTATAACACTCTCTGCAATCCAAGAGGGTATTTGTCATCCTAACACCATCGAGTAGCCACCACGCACCACTTGGTAACCATCATGCACCCTATGCAAGCTCCCCAGTGTCTTTTTTTTTAACAGAAACGATTATGGATCTTTATTTAGTATCTGGCAGAGAGGGCTGCCTAACCCTTACATTGCAAAATCAGAGCTACTGCTCTGTATTCCATCTTCCAGCTAGAGAGCTTGTCTTTACATACAAAACCATAATTCTAAATACCGGTGAATCCCACACATCTGAGAGCTTAAACTACTAATTAACGAATCAAATGTCTTCTGCTGGAGCTCCTCACGAACACTGTGGGCGATCGGCCAAAGCCCATCACCGAAAGTCTCCCTTACCCAAGTTTGGAGGCTGCCTCTGCTGTAGCCTCCGAAATCTTGCTTAATGCTTTAGTAATCTCTTCAACCTGCTGCTCCAGTTTGTAGAGGCGCTTTCCCAGGTCACCCATAAGGATGGCTGCGTCCTTCAGCCCCGTCTGAATTTCGTCTGATTGATCGTCCCTTAGTTCCTGCATTTCAAGATTGAGCGTTTCCCATTTTCTCTGATTCGTGGACGCTCTAATGCTTTCCAACTCTACTTTAATCAGTTCTATTCGCTCCTTCGGAGTGAGAGATGGCTTGGAGGCCGACTCCATGCCTTCTGCTTCTGGGGTTCTTGTTTCTTCCTTATGCTCAACGATTCGTGCACCTGTCTACCGGGGTAAGGGTTTGCAACGAGAGGGTTCCTTTTAAAATCAAACTCACCTGTCCCGACTCATGATCCCCTCAGATTGAACCTGACTCCGAATCTCTGTTCTGAGATTTCGCCCGTCCCATAGGAGCTAGACTGGATCTGGTGTCCTTCCGGTCTGACGACTTGCCCACGTGAAGAGACATGTCGCGGTTGTCTATTAGATTAGGGAGTTGTGTGATGAGATGTTCCCCCATTGAAATTCAGGCGGCCTTTGCTTAGGAGAGTACCATGATTTGCCTTTTTATCTGCCTGACCGTTCAGAGATCTCAACACATGATAAATTTTATATTCCCTGAGCTGCGCCAGGAGAAGGAGAATCTTCTTGTACAATTGAGCCAAGTTCATATCCTTTGGGGTCTTTTTGAAATTCAACGCATCCACCACCTATTTTGAATCTCCAATAATCGTTGTTTTCTAGATGCCCAGCTTTAACACCTGAATGAGACCTTGCCAAAGTGCTAGGAATTCCGCTTGATTGTTGGAGGCATAGCCTAATCCCCAGGCGAAGGACAAGTGAGTTGTGCCAGTGGGTTCAAAAATTCTACCTCCTCCCCCTGCCTGACCAGGGTTACCCTTAGAGGCCCCATCGAAGAAGAGACACCACTCGTCGAACGACGATCTCCATTTCAGGAAGTCTTGTTCCTCCATCCGTATCTCCCAGTTCCTTTTTTTGTGATGATTTGATTTGATTGGTGTCAGGCTGGATTTTCCTAAAATCCTTGAGCCATCTTCCTTCTTCATCCGATAGAGTGGTCGAGTTCTGGATATAAGTCTTCACATTTAAAGCTTCTGAAATCATAGTCCTGGCTTTGATAGCCACCTGAGATGGCAATCTTCTTTCTTCTTTAAAAATCCTGTTATTCCTCTCCAACCAGATCTTCCAGCATAGGAATTTGGGGATCCACATTCAGACGATTTTGAGGAGGTTTTTTTTAGTCAGGTCAAATGGGGACAAAGTCAGCCAGCTACTGAAGAGTTCTGAGCCCGAGGTTGGAAGATTGGAGGAGACCAAACCTACAAGAAGCCCCAAAGCTTCTTTGGAGAACTCACAAGTGAAGAGAAGATGTACAGTGGTTTCTTCTGCCTGAGAGCACAGGGGGCAACGATAAGGCCCTTCCCAACCTTTCCTCTTGAGGTTATCAAAGGTTAAGATGCTGTTGTGAATGAGGGTCCAAACAAAGAGATCAACTTTAGGAATTGAGGGAAAATTCCAAAGAGATTTCCACGGACCTGGATTAAGGGGAACCCACGACAAGTCTGAAACTGCCTTATAGCCAGCTGCTGCTGTGTAAAACCCTGAATTTGAACCCCAACCTCGCTTATCTTTGGACCTGGCACTTATTGGCGACTTCCCTTGAAGGAAATCCAGCAGGATCGCTGTTTCCTCTTTGATCTCTTCCAGATAGCTCCCTAGATTCCAGCCTTCCCAGGAACGCTTGACATCATTCTTCCACCGAGAGATATCCCAAAGCGTTCTGCAATTGTTGGCCAAGAGCCAATCCTTGATATTCCTTGTTTCTCTTAACCCTATAAGGGGTTGTTCTCCGAGTATGGAGTCCTCCCAGATCCGAATTTTTGACCCATTCCCCGGTATCCAGGTGAGTTTTGGATTGAAGTGAGGCATGGCTCTTTGGCACAAATTGAAGATCGACAAGCCTTTCTGCACTTTTGCAGGTCTCTCCAGGCATCGGTCCCTATCACCTGTGAAATATTTTTTCCTGAGGATTTGCTTGCTCCAGGTTCTTTTCCCGGTAATCAGTTTCCATAACAGCTTACCTCCCATAGCAAGATTGTGGACAACCACATCTCTTATGATAAGACCACCTTCCAACTTTGGCATCTTGACCTTGTCCCATTTAACTAAGTGGAGTTTCCTTTCACAATTCTTGCCTCCTTCCCACAGGAATCTTCGAAGCAGTTCATCGATTTTATTTGTTATAGTTTTAGGAGCGAGTAGTACCGAACAGCTCCCCAATGTCTTATATCATACAACTCTCACAAATTAAGTGGTTGAGCCTTCTCCTACTTCATCCCACAACCTGTCTTGTTCTCTTGCTTCTTCCCAACATCCTTTTAGGTTTCTTTTTAGTCAATACTTCTAGAACCATGACTAAAGCTATACCTTCTTCTTCATGCAGATGTCATCACCCTCTTTCACGATTTTTTTTTTTGCATGTTGCTCCAGCTAATTATTTGTAATAACTTACCAATGTGTATAGAGTGACTACAACACAGGAAAAAATCATGTTACATGTGCCTAGTGAAGTGATTGATGGGGAATTCTCAAGCAATATTCTTACCAACACTTTCCCTAATCTTACCATTCTTCTTCAAAGAAAGGGTAAAGTGAGTTGTTGATATCTGTAGTTTTCCATGCATGAATATGTACCTACCTATCTATCCATCTACTCAGCCTTTTACTACCTGAACTGATGTACCAATTTTGTCATCTAACATGTCATTTGATTGTTGTCTTCCAATCACCCCTCGATCCCTCTTCTTTTTTTCCAATGAAAAAAGCGTAATTTTTATTCCTTGGGAAGGACAAAATTACATTTTGTAGGTGCTTATAGAGCACCACACACTATGAAATTGTGTGCTATAGCTGAAGATAAGTAGGCATTTGAGTGCCTTTTCTTCATGTCTATTTCCAGGAGAAAAAAAAAACAAAAACTCATCCATAACTGGATGTACTGTTTTATGATCATAAGAGTTTTTTATATACAGGAGGAAATCACCACTATTGTGGTTTTTGTCTGTCTTTGTTAAAAAATAAAGAGCAATTACGAAACCTTCAATAATGTTGTTATCTGATGTTGGATGAAAAGAATTGAGCAAATTTTCAAGTCGTATGTATGAGTGACCGATTGTTTCTTTGTTTTGTGAGTTCAAAAAGGTGAAAGTTCCTGTTCATCTGTAAAAGGCATGTGGTAGAAGGCATTTGTGTATTCCCCTTTCTTTTCCGTAATGTGCCAAAGTCCTTGTAAGAGCTGTAGACCTTCCTTTGATAGTGTGTTTGCTGTCATATTTATGTCCCTATATACATGTGAGATAGCCACAATGTCAAAAGTGTCCAAAAGGCTTTGAATTTCCTCCAGAATAGGAAATAGCAGAATGCTATGGCAAAATTGTTTTTTATTTGTCCAATTTATTACATTCATGGAGTATCCATAAATTTGTAAATGATGTAGATCCTTTTCTTTTGCAAAAAGAAGTAGAAGCTTTAATGATAATAATTCTACATAGTTGTTGGTTCCCCTCCCTAGTCCCATTTTTAAGTGGAAAAAGTGGTTTTTTGAGAGGTGTAGGCTAGCTCCTCCTCCACAAACAGAGTTTTGTGCAGCACCATCGAAATAATCCCAAGGTTTTGTGGTGTCTATGAACTCTTGAAGTCCATTCCTTAAGGTTTTTGTAGGAGTAATCTGTGGAAAATGAGCAAGTATTGCTAGGCTTTGTGCTACAAGATTTTATGGGAGGGTGGGTTTTTCCTTGAAAATTTATGAGTTTCTTGCTAGCCAAATTCCCCATCTTATCAGGAGGGGGAGTGATTTGTTTCCTGGGGTATCTGTCCATGTTTTCCAGGCGAATTCCATGGAATCTTCAGCCCATGAAAATTTTTGTTTTAGACTTTTTGAGGCTTCAATCCAAACTGTTACTGTGAAGGGACAGGTGAGAAGTAAATGAGGAGTGGTTTCATTTGCATTTTTGCAAAGTGTGCATCTTCAAGGGCCTTATATTTTACGCTTGTTCAAGTTCTCCCAAGTTGGAATTCAATTGTTTAAAGCTGCCCACGTGAAGATTTTTTTGTGGGAACTTGTGCTTCCAAAGGATTTTCCACCACCATTTGGGAAGTTGTTGTAATGGGAGGTTTAATGCTATATACCCTACTTTTGGGGTGTATAGACCAGTTGGATTTTTTTTCCAAACTAGTTTGTCCTCTATGTTGGTTAATCTGATGTGGCTTCTTTTGAGTGCATCTATATAGTTTGTCAAAGAATCTGCTTGAGGCCCAACGAAGCCGAGGAGATTTTCATTTTTCCAGCCTTGATTCCAATAAGTTGTAGTTGGGGGGTTGGCTAAATGAGAGAGAAAGAAGATACATTGTTTGTGGAGTTGTTCAATAAGGTCTTCTGGCAGGATGTGGGAAGTGTCGCTTCTTATCCAGGGGTCGGTGCCTATTCGTAAATGATTGCCTTTATCCACCTTCCATGCAAGTCTGTCCCCAACCACTGTAAATAAATAGATCATTGCTTTCCATATGATCGAGCCAGTTGTTGAAGCTTTGTGAGGTCTTCTAATCCAATCTTCAATTGTATCTGGGAAGATATATTTTTGAGCTATTACCAACGTCCACATGCTGGTGTCTGAGATGAGTCTCCAACATGCTTTTGCTGCAAGCGCCTTTGAGAAGAGAAAAATATTTTTGAGCCCCCAACCTCCTAGGGATTTTGGCAAGGCTATGTTGTCCCATTTTGACCAGGGTTGTGTGTACTTTTCTCCGGACCCTGACCAAATGAAATGTGCACACATATTCCTGATTTTTTCTAGGATTCCTTTTGGGATCCAAGCCAACGACATCGAGTAAACTGGGATGGCTTCTAGTACTGATTTTGTCAGAGTGAGTCTGCCTACTCTTGATAACCATCTGAAGCTCTAGCTGTTTAGTCTTTTTTCTATTTTTGCTATCAACGATTTCTAATATTCTTTTTTGTAGCTATTTGGTTTTAGCTGAAAGCCCAGGTAATTTATTCCTTGTGAGATATCTTGCAAAGTGAAAGGGAAGAGTCTTTGATAAACTTCCTTTTCTT
Organism: Picea sitchensis; assembly: GCA_010110895.2. Classification (NCBI taxonomy): domain Eukaryota; kingdom Viridiplantae; phylum Streptophyta; class Pinopsida; order Pinales; family Pinaceae; genus Picea; species Picea sitchensis. Next base: position 448,756 of record SNQJ01S0002103.1, on the reverse strand, counting down.
CTTCATCTAATTCATAAGTGGATATTGTAGATTTTTTCTCATTTATTATCATACATGTAGCTGAGCGAAAAGTAACTAGGATGTCCGTCAACATTTCAGCGTCTCCAAATTTCCCATTTCAAAATATGAGAATGTTGTCCACAAATAATAGGTGGGTGATTTTCAGTCCTGATGATACCAAAAGTCCTTGAAAGGTCCCTGCTCTGGCTGCTGCATCTAGGGATTTACTTAGGCCTTCTGCTACAAGAAGGAAGAGTAGAGGTGATAGAGGACATCCTTGTCTCGGTCCTCTTTCTGACTTGAAGAATGGGGAGGCTGCAGCATTGATGAGTACTGTGAAGGAAACTGAGCTAATGTAGGTCATTATCCATTTTATAAAGGGGACTTGAAAGCCTAAGTGGGTGAGCGAGAGACGAATGGAAGTCCAATTTACCCTGTCAAAAGCCTTTGAAAGGTAAATCTTCTGCATTGTTCCTTTTGATCTTGTAGTCTTTAGGCTATGGAGGCCTTCTTGTGCAACCCCTACTACTTCGTGAATATGTCTTCCTTCGAGAAAACCGAATTGTTCCATTGAGATGGATTTTGAAAGTATGGGTTTTATCCTGCGAGCTATGATTTTGGTGATGATCTTGTAAATACAGTTACAAAGAGAAATATGCATGTAGTCGTCAAAGGTCTCAGGATCATTTACCTTTGGTACGAGGGCTATAAAAGTGGAGTTGAAAGGTCCATGGATTATGCCGTTTGTTCTTGATTCTTCAATTATTTTTAGTAGATCTTTGCTGAGCAGAGCATAGAAATCCCTGAAAAATTCGATTGTCCACTCGTCAGGGCCTAGAATTTTATCCCTCTGAAAGCTTTATAGGGTTTCATTTAACTCTTTTTCTGTGACTTAAACGAACAATTCTTGGTTTCCTTGGTCGGTTACAAAACTTGGGAGCTATAAAGTCACCTTTATGATTTCTACTATATTGGTGCTCCTATCAACTTTAAAGTGGGACTGAAAATGTTTTTTATCCAGGTTTGCAATCTCGTCAAAAGTTGTGCAGGGTCTGCCTTCCTAATCCTTTAGACTCCAGATTGTGTTTCCAACTTTCCTTCCTTTTGCATATGCTTGGAAGAATTTTGTGTTTTCATCCCCTTTTTCCAACCAAATAGCTCTACTTTTCAGTCTCCAAGTATTCTCTTGTTCCACGAGCAAGGTTCTTCTTCTTGCTTCTAAATTTTTTAGAGTTTCCCAGGCTTCATCTGAGAGAAATGTTGTCTCAGGATCCTCTTGAAAATGTTTGAGGTTTTCCTCTATTTTTTGTAATTCTTGTTCTTCTGAGGTCTATTTTTCTTTTGCCTAGGGGATGACCAATTTATTTATTAATTTGAGATTTGACTCAAACTGGATGTCTGCAGGGGTTTCCTCAGTCTTTCCTATGGAGGTCCAGTTTGTCCTGATAAGTTGTTGGAAAATTTCATCTTTTAGCCAGGTGGGGTTGAATTTGAAAGGGGCAGCCGATTTAATGGGGGATCCTTCCAGATCGAACCAAACAAGTGAGTGATCCAATTCCCCTCTACTTCCAATCCATTGATGAATTTGAAAAGAGAGCGATGCAATGGATTCATAGATTAAAAAATGATCTAATATTTTTGCTTCTCTGGCTTCTCCCGTCCTCATATTTCTCCAGGTGGGTAACAATTTTGGTGGAGCCACATCAATTAGTCCTTTGGAGTCTATTAGATGTCTAAAATAAGTAGCTTGACTGTCTGAGTGGGCATTAGGTCCCCATCTTTCTGCTTCTCCCAAAGAGAAGTTTAGATCACCTCCCAAGATTAGTAGTTCAGTATTCAAAAGTTCCTTTGTGAACAAGTTATCCCAATTTTTTTTTCGTTCTGAGTATGGCCCATAGATGTTTATTAATCTGAAACCATTTTCAAAACCTTCCATAAGGAAGTCTCCTCCTAAAACATAATCTATTGCCCAGGAATTTAGGAGTTTTATTTTTTGAGTTCGGCATCTGAGAATTAGGCCCCCCGATCTGCCTTTGGGACTCTGACCCAAGAATGCCCAGCCTGGGACCAGGGTGGTGCTCAAAGAGGTTAGCCCAAGAAATTCCTTTGTTTAGACTACCGATGGAAAAATCCAAGTAAACGGAGCAATGACCCCAGCTGTAATAGCTTTGAATAGCTCCGAGGCTTTGGAAGAGGTCAGGGGAAACAATTAAGTGACTTGAGTTGATTCCGAAGGTACGACCGTAGGGGGAGGGCGCGGGAGTGAGAATCATGTCAGTGGGATAAGGGGGCTAGGTGGGACAGGAGGCTCGTGACCGCAGTAGGTGGCCCGCGGGCCTCCAGAGCTGTTGGGCCACAAAGTTCCATTCCGAGAAAGTCCTCCCCTCTATCCCTCTTTTACAACTAGACAAATCATATTAGAAATCACTGTGAGAGATCTACTAGAAAGACATAGTTAGAAGATGCAAGAAAACTAATTTGATTTCGTGTTGGAAGTGAATACCATCATAGTTGTTGGTGGTGGAAAATAATTGTCATAACTAATAACACGCGAAGAAGAAGAGGTCGCAAATGTTCGAGACTCATAGAAACTCTGGAAACAAGGTAAAAATTGCTACCATAGATGCCATTGGACTGCACCATATTGATTACTAGAAGATAATTCCCCGCTACACTAGAATTCAAGTCATTTTGTGAAAAAACATAGAAAGTCCAACTAAAATGATACCACAAATAACTTGGACACTGCCATCACCCAACTCAACCACATCTCCATACTACCTAGGAGCCAATAACTTTGGATACCAATATAAGGCATAAACCTTTCATCTCTCATCCTCACTTTAGGTGCATTTATGCTAATGTTGTGGGCTATGAGTTTATCTTTGTAACATTGCAAGCAAAAATACTTGAGTTTTGTTTTTTCCATTACACCAACCATCTTACAAGCTATTGATTCTGCAAGTGGCATGAATTGTGGGTCTTTAGAGGATGTGAGATCTCTAGTACGAATAGCACTTTGAAGATGACCAGAAATGAAGCATCACTCTGTAGTCTTCCCGAGGCTCTGAACATTGTATCGAGTTGTGAATTGATATATAGATGGATTTACCTCTATGAATTTGCGTGGATACTTGATTGCATGCTTGAAAATATGTGCTTATGAAAGCTCTAACAAGATTGTAGAAACACGTTTTGTTTCTCACATATGCATCATACTAAAATGATGAAAAATTATTTGAGAACCTTGCCAAGCCTATATTTTATGTTCAATTTCTTCATTAAACTTACCCAACATGTATGTAAAAAGTAAAGAGCCCAACAATGGGTCTTCCCTTGAGATTGAAAGAGCTTGTCTCATAATTAGAGCATTGCATTTATAGTCTATTAATAACATATCAATGGTTTGTTGTAGGCATTATTAACACTTGACAACCATGTAGCTAATATCCCATTCTCACCATTTTCCACATACATATTGTTGAGAGGTGTGGTCACCACTCCTTAACATTCATAGTATAATCTTTAAGCTTCCCACATTAATTTTTTCCATTGTAATTATTATCCTTTTTCATTGTAAGTTAACTACATCATAGACTAGGAGATGCAATTATTGCATTTTCTTGCTCTATGTTAACTACACCATAGTTTGTCAGATGTAATTATTGTATTGTCTCACTCTTCATTAACTACATCATCATTTGGGTCTTTGTTATTCTGGTGAATAATGCATTGCATATGTTTCCTTTTGTTCATGGAGCAAACAACATGCATTGACCCTCATTGTCATACAAATATCTATAACCATGTTTGTTTTTTATATATGTTCAACCTTGTTTCATTTTCCTCTCTTCCAGTGGTTGTAGTTGTAAGAGAATAAAAGTAAGTATTGAAATGTGTAGATCTTCCACATGTTTGACAACAAAAACTTTATGTTGACATCTACCTACTCTACTTGCTTAGTGTCAAATGTTTCTTCACATTTAAAGTGTATAAAAGGCTACTAAATTTGTTAGTTGAGTGCTTATGTGTCTATTAGATGGTTATTGTCTAAAACGTTTGAAATTGAAGTAAACATCAATATAATTTACTTATATCAACAAAAAATAATAAATTAATACTTAGATAGGTACTAGCCACTTTATAACTTATCACCCTTGTTATTTAAGTACCTCACAATAAATAAGTTATTCAAGTACCTCACAAAAAATAAGTTGTGTGGAGGAGAGGAAAAGAATCAATGAATATGTTAATACAAGCTACACTATCACCATACATAACATCATTTCCATGAAGGAATAGTTCAATAAGATGCCATACATAACATAATTTCCATGAAGGAATAGTTCAATAAGATGTCTGGAGATAGCACAAAAAATAAGTTGTGTGGAGGAGAGGAAAAGAATCAATGAATATGTTAATACAAGCTACACTATCACCATACATAACATCATTTCCATGAAGGAATAGTTCAATAAGATGCCATACATAACATAATTTCCATGAAGGAATAGTTCAATAAGATGTCTGGAGATAGCTCTTGCAAGATTGCACTATTCTATTTAAGAACGGTGGATTCTTTGCACATATTCCATGAAAACTATATGTTTTTTCATGCTTATAGTCATTGGCAATGTTTACTAGTTTTTCTTTCTTAGTCATCAATCTCCTCCACATTAAGTACTCAATTTTTAATGTTTACTAGTTTGTTTGTCTTGGTCATAAATCTCATGTGTGTTGGATAGTGCAGTCCATATGCCCCACACTCAATATTTTAGCGATATGATTGTTGCAAGTCTACTGGATGATGATGCCTCCAAAGTAATTAAAGAAATTTGTCTAAAAAATTTAACATAAATAATGTTACAGTTATAAATACTCCATTTATGATTGTAAATACTCCATTTATGATTGTAAATACCCCATTTATGATTGTAAATACCCCATTTATGATTGTGATATATATTTACAAATTGATGCCTTTGCAAATTTTCCAAGTAGAACCTGAAGGCCAAGGTTTCACTTATGAATGTGATTAACTACATAGGAGTATTATTGTTTTTTTTCTAAGTTAACATGAATGCAATGATGCAAGCACAATGTAAGCTGCAAAAAGTAAAATTAATATTAAAACAGGAGGAAATCCTATTGATATATCACCCTTGACTTATGACCTGTTGAAACTTAAAAGGAGGTCGAGCGAAAGGATTCCTCATGTTTAATGGAGTTGGAAGGGGGCAAGTGGGATATGATATAATAAATGGCTCTTACCTATTTATCATTTGGGATGATAAAGGTTGATTCAACACATAAAGTCTCAAGGATCATATGATACTTGTTTCACATCTTCACTAACACTTACTATATTTTCCTTCTTATATAATGCACTTTGCCTTCTTATATAATGCTCTCCAATTGCAAACTTTGGGATTTTTCTTTTTCATTATTTTCATTGTTAATGGGAACGTTATTGGAGTTATTTCACTTGCATAGAGCTTTTTATAGTCAAGGGAACTAGAGAGACTACATCATTGGGGGTTGTTCATCTATATCGTGATACACAAATGAGATATTAGATATAGTGGGGGTTATGGAAGGCCTCTATCAATATCGTGATATGAAAATGAGATCTTAGATATAGTGGGGTTTATGGAAGGCCTCTAGACATAAGATAAATTGATTTTATTGCTTTGGAGATGAGGGATGTAAGTGATAGTTTGAAGGAGTAGTTGTTGCAACATAGTTTGATGGAAACCCTTGTTCTATAGAACAATGTAGTAGGGATTCCAAGCCTTTGTTTTAGCAAGAAAACTAAGAAAGAGGCCTTATACCAATGAGTAGGCTAGCAATGTTACCCAACTAAGTATTTTAGATTGCTCATATGTTGGTGTATATAGTTGTTATGTCTCCCTTAGGATCTCCCATGTTGAGTGAGTAAGCTAGCAAGGTTATTGTGCATAACTATTTGGAATGACAAAAAGAGATAGCATGGAATTTTGCATGTGATCCCTAGTCATATCATGGCCCTAGCTCAAGGATGCCATTTGAGCAACAATGCATATAACTAGGTGATGAATGCTACGTTGGTCGTCATTTCCTCACACTCAAATCTATTTCACATAAGTGTTATGTGTGCCATTCAATTGTTTTTCTAATTTCCACGAGTGCCAGAATAATCTAGTTAAATTGGATTAACCCAAAACCTATAAGAGGTAATCAAGCACATGTTATATTGGTATCAAAGCACGATTCAGGCATCCTGGACTTTGGAGATAATGATTATGTGAAACTATTTTTAAAATGTCTTGTTGTTAGGTAGGATTTGAGCTGTCAATGTTGATAAAAAAGATTGAATTCTCCATGAAATGGTTGATTACCAATTTGTTGTTGTTGTTGAGTAGAATAATTGATTCGCCCAAAAAAATGATCATTTGTTAATTAGTTGATAGGAAATGTTAACATAATGATAATTTTATTCTAAAATTCTTGACTGTTAATCCACATATAAAGTAGTTATATTAGTTTTGACCCTTTTATAGTTTGTTATGCCCTCTTTGAGCATAATGACTGACCCTTTAGAAATCACCAAGTATCATTCCATTAAGTTGCAGTTTTAGAGAAATGATCAACCACCAAAAAGAAATCCCACAGTGACATTTCCTCTAAAATAATTTTGTGTGCAAGCAAAATAATCAGGGTCTAACATTTATGAAATGGTCAACTACCTAAATAATTGGTCAAGTCTCATTTTCCTACTGAAGCAATGGAATGATTGAGTATAAATATTGCAAGAAAAATAATCAATTTCATGAGAAGTTGGCCACGTAGATCAATTACTAACTTGATGTGTTGGCTTGAGTGGTTGAGTGCTTTGGGATTTGTGTAGTTGGTCTTGAAGTTAGTCCCCCAAGATGGATGTCTCTATTACATGCGTCACTTGATGTCCTTATCAAGTCAGGTGCCATAATCAATGTCGACAAATTTACAGTAGGTAGCTTCCACAAAATGTGAGGAATTGCCCAGGAGTTTCCTTGCAAGGCTTTCCACAGAAAAAAAGTAAATCATTTATCTAGCAAAGGAAAATTAGTGCAAGCGTATGCTTATTTTCATGAGAAACTAACTAACTTGAATAATTTTGCTTGTGAAGGAAAATAAGTGCAAGAAAAATTGCCGATTCCATTAATCAACTACAAAATAGTCCTTTAGTAAGGTAGAAGAAGCCAAATCTTATGTGTGTAAGTGAATGATTGAATGAAAAAATATTTATAAGTGTTATTTTCCCAACAAGCTTTTTTACTAGTGAATGAATTGTGTACAAGTGAAATGGTGTGAGAGAAAAAAAAACTAATTGTCATTCCACCAATAACCAATTTTGTTAGTGAGGGAGTTATGTACAAATAGAATGATTGAATGACCAAAAAGGCAATGTCATTTTTCCAACAAGACATTATGTGAATGAATCAGTTGTGTACAAGAAGAATGATTGTGACTAAAAAGACAATGTCATTTTCGCAAAAATCCATCATGCTAATGAAGGATCTATGTATAAGCATAATGATATAGAATGATCAATCATTTTTCTATGAAGGAGTAAATATTTTTTCTAGTGAAGGAAAGAAGTGCAAGTGGAACGATCAATTTCATGATAAATTAACTAACTTAAATCATTATGCTAGTGAAGGCATAGTAGTACAAGCAAATGTTGATTCCATAAATCAACTAAGCAATAGTCTTCCAGTAAGGTAGTGTTGGATTACTGAGGGGGAGGGGGGGGGCGTGGTGAATCGGTAATAGCGTAGTTATAATCCTTTTTCTTCAAATGTTATATCAATGTAGAATTATTATCCAATAAAGAGCAGTAAGAAATAAACAATCACACACATACACAGTACACCAGTGTTTTATGTAGAAACTCAAATTGGGAGAAAACCACAAAATGCTTTTTCTTATATGTCTTGAAGAATTACATTCATTGGAAGCACCAACTTCCTTTGTTTTCTAGCTGCAACTGTAAGGAGGCTCCAACCCCCTAGTTTCTTAGGCTACAACCTGAGGGAATCTCCAACTCCCCAATTCTCTGGCTACAACCAGAAGGAGGCTGCAACCCCCTTTGTTCTTCGGCTACAAACGGAAGGTGGCTACAACCACCTGTCCTTGCCCCGTCCTGCCACCCTGAAGTAGAAGTAGAATGATGGAACCACTATCACACTATCACTCTGATATATACCGCTGTAAACTTCTACCAATAAATCTGAACCATGCATCAACCTGTACCTCAACCTGTAAACAACCTGTACCATAAACAAGTGCATCAACCATGCACCAACCTGTACCAAACAACCTGTAATCAACCTGTACCATAAACAAGTGCATCCAACCATGTACCGAGTATGTACCAATCATGTGTCAACTACTCATCAACTATGACTCATC
>SNQJ01S0002103.1:416964-436106 GCA_010110895.2 Picea sitchensis | reverse complement strand
ATTCTTGAATCCATCTCATTTTCAACCATTTCCTTGTAGATCTTGAAATTTTCAAAAGCTTCTGACTTGTTCTTGAGAAAGCAAACTGCAGTCATTCTTGTATAATCATCAACTAATAACATAAAGTATCTCTCACCTTTTAACCTTTTGTTGTAGTTGGTCCAACTAGATCAGTATGCACAATTTCCAGTGGTTTTGTTGTTGAATATTCCTTTGATTTGAACCCCGTCTTTGTTTGCTTTCCTTGTTGGCAATGCTTGCATAAAGTGTTGGTTGGTTTCGTGATCTGGGGCATTTCTCTGACTGCTTCTCTTTTGCTGACTTTGACAAGGTTATACAAATGCATGTGACCCATTATTTTGTGCCATAGACAACTTTCATCTTCCGTTCCTAGACAACACTTTTCATTTCCAATTTCACTTAACACATATATGTTGCTTGAAGTTCTTATAGTTGTAGCAACCAATTTCCCTGAACCTTTTTTTCTTATCTCACACTTTTGTGAATCGAAAGTAACTTTATGACCTTGGTCACACATTAGACTCACACTTAAAAGATTATGTTTCATATCTTCTACTAGTAGAACATTTTCTGCCTTTTCATTCTTGTTCCCAATTCAGACTGTGCCTTTTCCAATGATTTTTGCTCAATCATCATTTCTGAAGGAGACTTATCCATCTCTTTCCTTTTGTAATGTAAGAAACTTGTCTGTATCACCTTTCATGTGTTTTGAACATCCATTGTCAACATACCAACCACGTTTCTTCTGTTTAGCTTGTAGAGTGATTGTGCATTCTTCATTGCTATACTGATCTTGTTTTCTTATCCATGTCATTTTTTGAGGTTCTTGTTTGTGACTCTGTTGAGGTTCTTTAGGAGGGACTGTCATTCTGCAATTTTTGGCCATGTGTCCAAAATGGTTACATTTGTAACATTCCACTTCAGTGCTCAAAGATTCAAACCTGCTGTAACTTCTTCTTTGTGTTTCACTAGGTCTTCTTGAATAACCCCTTTGTGTATGGCTCTCAAAGTAGTTATTATTCCTGTTGTTAGCTCTGCAATTTACAACTTCATGTCCAAAATTATTACATGCATAACACAAACCAAAAAATATAGTTTGATACCTGGTAGTTGAAGATCTTCTGAAAGGAGGTGCTCTTATGAATCCTTCTTCTTCTTGAGGCCTGTCTATCTGTTGTTGATTTTGAAATCTGAATCTTCTCAGTGGAGGAGTGTCCCTGAATCTTCCTTGTATATATTTTTATCCCCTTTGATTGTTTCTACATAGCTTTTTGGATTTGTTTCTTGCTCTGTTGTTTTGGAGCTTGATCCCTTTTCTTTCTGATTGTATCCAAGTCTGGACTTGTCAAGATGAGATTTTTGACTGCTGATAATGTCATCCATAACTTTTGAGCTATTCTGCATATTTTTCTTTTGAATATCCTTTCTTAGTGTGACAATCTCTGCTTCCAGGTTTCCAATGATCTTGTTCTTTCCTTCTAGCCGTTCTTTGAGTGCTTCTTCAATTATTTTATCTTCTTCTATTTGAACCTTCAAATTTGTGATCATTTGTTCTAGTTCTTGAGTGTCTTTTTTCTTATCTAGTTTTTTCTTGTAGTTTCTTGTTTTTCTTCTTTTCTCTTCTGATAACTTCTATGGCACTCATTAATTCTTCTCGGAAGTCAACTTCTGCCTCTTCAATGTATTCTTCATATTCTTCTTCGGAGTCTTCTTTATCAGAGTCTTCTACTGCCATGAATAGAAATCTCCATGTTTCACTGTCACCGACTTCATCTTCATTTGATGATGAGATGTCTTCTTTGGTGCAAAAGATTTTCTTGAAAACTTTCTTTGTGGTTCTTTTACCTTTATATGTTTGTCTGCCTTTTGAGTAACCTTCATCATTTCTTTTTTTCTTATGAGGATATTTGTTAGCAAAATGACCAATACCATCACAATTAAAACAAATTAAAGGAAGCTTACCTCTATTCCTACCGTTGGTTCCCTTGTTCATCCTTTTGACGAAGTTGACAACTTCTTCATCATCTTCGAGACGTCGCTGTTGTTGCTATATTCTTCTTGTTCCTTTTTTTTTTCTTTGATCTTTTGGATGCTTTGAAGGCTGCTTCTTTTACATCTGGATTTTCCTGTTCAGTTCTCATCTCATGTGCTGTGAAGATTCCATGCAGTTCATCCATGCTTATTGAGTTTAGATCCGATCTTTCTTCTAGTGCTGATATCTTAGGGTTGAGTCTCATAGGAAGAGATCTTAGTATCTTTTGAACAATTACAGATTCTTCGATTTCTTCTCTCAATCCCATGATTGCATTCATTGTTTCGTCGACTCGTAAGAAGTAGGATGCAATATCTTCATCTTCCTTCATTTTTAGTTGTTCAAACTAACCTCTGTTAGTTTGAAGCTTTGCTGCTTTGACTTTTGAATCTCCTTCATAAATATTTCGAAGATTGTCCCAAATCTCTTTAGCAGATTTACAATGCGCAACTTTGGTGAATACCGTATCACTGAGACCATTCAAAAGTGCATTTTTATCTTTGGAATTACTCACCGAGTTTCATTGGTTTGTCATTTGTTGGTGGAATTGCTGGTGTTGTGTATCCATCTACAATTGATTGCCAAACTTGAAATCCCTGTCCCTGTATATGTGTCTTCATCCTTATGCTCCAAAAACCATACTTCTGTCCATCAAACTGTTGTATTCCATTTTTATATGAGTTGGTACTCTCCATGATCTACCTTTCAGTGGTTAAACTGATTTCTGAAGGAACCTGCTCAGATACCAATTGTTGGATTAGTGAGAGGGGGGGTGAATCAATAATAACGTAATTATAATCCTTTTTCTTCAAATGTTATATCAATGTAGACTTATTATCCAATAATGAGCAGTAAGAAATAAACAATCACACACATACACAATACACCAATGTTTTACGTGGAAACCCAAATCGGGAGAAAACCACATAATGTTTTTTCTTATATGTCTTGAGGAATTACATTCATTGGAAGAACCAACTTCCTTTGTTTTCCAGTTGCAACTGGAAGGAGGCTCCAACCCCCTAGTTTCTCAGGCTACAACCCGAGGGAATCTCCAACTCCCCAATTCTCTGGCTACAACCCCCTTTTGTTCTCTGACTACAACTAGAAGGTGGCTACAACCACCTATCCTTGCCCCATCCTGCCACCCTGAAGTAGAAGTAGAATGATGGAACCACTGTCACACTATCACTCTGAGATATATCGTTGTAAACTTGTACCAATAAATCTGAACCATGCATCAACCTGTACCTCAACCTGTAAACAACCTGTACCATAAACAAGTGCATCAACCATGCACCAACCTGTACCAAACAACCTGCAATCAACTTGTACCATAAACAAGTTCATCAAACCATGTACCAAGTATGTACCAATCAAGTGTCAACTACTCATCAACTATGACTCATTAATATGTACCAACATCATCAATTATATGCCTCATGTATGTGCCAACTCATCAACTAGTTGTCTCAACCATGTACTCAACATGTACCTCAACCAAAAGCCCTCATCAATTTCATCATCAAAATATGATTTGTAGCTCTGTAATAGACCTGGTGTATATGATCACATTCCTACAAACCTTCCTTAACTTTAACAACAAGAGACTATGATTTTCATCAAACTTTTCTTTAGTCTCACATGCATAGTTTTGGATTAGTCAACAACCCTAACTTGAAGTAATCATAACTTTGAACCTGTAATGCATAAAGATATGAAACTGATACACAATGTTCTTCGGTGTATTTTATGCAATTCATCCAGGTGTCACTACTTGGAACCTCTCAGAAAAGGAGTTATAGCAAAAATGGGATACCTTTTTGAATTCTGGCTTATTCTAAAGAGCGACCTTGTAGAGCGTGCTCCGCACGAAATATTCATTGAATTGATCTGAAACTATTACACAAAATACTAAAAACTATACCCTAACCAACACATTTGATCTCACTAAATTTGGATCTGTTATGAAGAATTTATGACTTTATTACCCGAAACACCTGTTTTTGACTAGTTTTAGGACTAGCCACAAACCCTATTTTCCACAGAGTGTAATTCCAAAAATATAATGACCCACAAGCTGAATTTTTTGCTACATATACTTGGGTATGTTTTCTCAATGTCATAGAAATTTCACAGTTTGAGTCATCATAGAAACAAAGTTATAACGAAAATGGTTAGATGACTTGTAAATAACATACCTTAGAAAGCACCATCAAAACAATTTATCCTTCCTTGCATTTCGGCCTTCTTTTCTTCACCTTCCCTCAGAAATTAAGCTTATATATCCTTGGTTACCTCATACACCTATAGATATTCAATATTCTCAAGTTTGATTAAAATGAGAGAGCCTTGCCTCTTATTTATACTCTCCAAGTAGCTTCCTTAAAAACATCTTCTAGGTCACTTGGCCCACTTTCCTTATTTTAGGGTTAACCCACTTCTAACTTCTCCTTTAAATTTATTATTGAAATAATTTAGTTTGTATTCACTTTGAATTATAATACACTCATCTCTTCACTTTATTATTTACCTTTTAAAATCTCTTAAATCACTTTGACTACTTTGACCTTTTGGGGCTTCTAGATGATATATGAGGGTCCTCTAACTTCGTAAGGCCATAAATCTCAAACCGTGAGGAGTTATATACATTCCACATACCACCAGAAATGGAATGACATGTACTATCCATATAGAATAGTATTACCTTCAAATATAACAAAAGTCATACTGTTATCCATCAAACAAACTTGGGTCCATTACCCAAACCTAGGTTCTCCAACTTCACATGGTCATAACTCTCTAACCGTGAGGATTTATGTGGCATTATACATACCACTGGAAATGACACGACAAGCACTATCCATCTACGATATTTTCCTTGACAAATTCACTATCCTTCATGTCATTATTCCACAATTAAACATGGGTTCTCTTACTCCACAAAGTGTTTTCCTGTGAGGGCTTTCACCATAAGGGGACCACTTTGGAGTTCATCCATATTTACTTCTTATCAACCATGACAAAACAATAATGAGTCATATTTACATCAAATAATCTTGGGTCCATTACCCAAACCTTTGTGCTACAAGGATTTCTTCAAGGGTTGACATCAATGACAACCAACCTTAATCAACAGGTAGAAAAGCTAAACCTTTCATATGTAAGTGAATGATTGAACAACAACAATATTAAGTGTTTATATATTTTTTCCAACAAGCCATTTTGTTAGTGAACGATTTGTGTAAAAGCATAATGATTGAATGACCAAAAGGTTAGTGTCATTTTTCTAACAAGTCATTATGAAATGTAGGAGCTATGTACAAGAGGAATGATTGAATGACCAAAAAGATAGCATCATTTTGCAAAAAATCCATTATGGCAGCGAAGGAGTAGTGTATAACTGTAATAATTTAAATGGAAAAAAGACTAACCACCATTATGGAGTTCCAAATTACAAGCTTCAAGAGGTGTGACATATGGAATATGTGTCCATTCGAGGCATATATACTAGCTCTCTTGAAAGAGAAGACACATATACTACTACCTATCTTAAAAACTCCTATATTTTTAGAAATGATTGCAGAGCAAAGCCTCTATGCTTGATTTAAACATTGAGTTTCCAACATGGATGACTCCTATGATGATTTGAACTTCGATGAAAATTTCCACGTGGAAGAGGTGCATATAAAGGATGTTGAAATGTGGTCAAACATACGTAGAAAGTAAAAAATTATTGAAAAACTAGTGGATTGAGAAGATTTAATGACAAGCCAATGAAAGGTTCAAAGATAAAATTGGGATTAATAACACACTACTCTAAATCCTAACATTGTTGCAAAGGTATTTACAATAAAGAAACAAAACTAGTTGATGGGGTGGAAGTAGGTTCAATACTCGAAGGAATTGTAGCTAGAGATCTCATAGTTCTTAGAGTTGAGAGTCATCATATGATTATACTTACTACCCTTCCTCATCAAACTCAATAAACAAGGAAACCTAGACATGGAAGGGATCTTATATCAGATCTAGTTTCTGTTGAGGTAAATAAAAGATAAAGAGATCCTACTTGGATGATTTACAAGGAGAGATTCATAAGGCCAAACCACTTACCTTTAATCAATAAATAAAGTATAATTAGAGGCATAAGATTAGATGATGGCGATGACGATATACTGTACAACTCCATGGTTATTGAGGGAACATGAAAGTGAGGATAGCCATTTACAATCTCATAGGTAAGTTTTCCTTGTGGCAAGAACAACATTGGTAGGTAAAGTGGGTGAAAATCACCTAGAAGCAGTTGAATAAATGTTTTAAGTGGACTTATTATTATTATTTATCACCATGAGAAGAATCCAATGAATTCCATGATCTAACGTAGGGAAAAATGATCATGGATGGAGATAAGAAGATGTTCATGGAACTTTTGAAATATGATAAATACACAAAGGACAATAAGTTGAAAGTTAAATGCTTCCTTAGTAGGTTACATTCTTTGCTCATGAATCAGATCAAAATCATAGAGACATACAATTTTTATAAGGTAGTTAAAAAATCTAAGTACGGTGATGACCAAATAAAGACCAAGCGAGACTTCCATAAGAATTGGAGGGAAAGGAAGAAGGAGAAGTATAACATAAGACAAAGGGGTTATAAACCACCCTTATTACGGTGCAACCAAAATGCTTTGAAACCATACTAGTTAACCCAAATGAGAACACATTGTAGATGCATATCAAAGAAAGGTTGGGGACTTGAGATACTATGTGTGCATTGAAAAAGCGAACCATGCTAGGGATTTCCCATGGAATAAAGAAAATATAAAAACTATTAACAATTTTCAATATGCAACATCTATGGACAATGTGGTATGTGCACCTAGATTCTATATAACATTAGAGAATCATCAAGTTGATCATCAATCCACCAAGATCAAGTTCCAACATAAAATTAGAAGCCAATTTATTTCAATTTTAATTGATTTTAGAGCTACCCACAACTATATTACACCTAAGTTGGTTTAGAGTTGCAGTCATAAGTGAATTAAGAATAACAAGCCATTGTTAATTCAAGTTGCCACTAGAGTTAAGAGGTAAGTTAGTGAGGTTACAAGGAAGTGTATAATAGAGATTAATGGGTTCCCCACTTATTGATATGTGAATATATTGCATTTTGGTTCAATGCAATGTGCTCATCTAGGTGTATTCATTAGAGCCACATTGTGATAAGGTGGATTCTTACAAAAAAACTTCAACTACTTTGGTTGTGAAGGGAATGTAATAATAGTTTAAGGCAATCCCAGACCAATATCCATAAGATAATTTTTGGACTTGTAAGTAGATACACGCTTTAGAAATAGTTACCAATCATTTAAAATGCATGTGATTGAGCCACTCAAGCTGATATGCCAAGAGCTTGGATATTGTTTGCTTATAAAATAATTGAAAATTTTATTTTTGGATAGATTACTTGGACTTCCTCGCAAGGAAAAAATAGGTTTTTCGATAGATGTTGTCCTAGAGTTGACCCTACATCCAAAGCTCCATGTCGAATGAGTACACCAAAATTATTGGAGCTAAAAGTGCAATTGCATGAGATGTTTAACACAGGAAATACTCATCCCAATTCTTCACCATGTGGAGAACTAGTTATTTTTGTGAATAACAAGGATGGAACACTCGGGTTGTGTATCAATTACAGGTAGTTGAATAAATATGCCACAAAGAACACTTACATTGTATTGAGGATTAATTAATTCTTATGTTATATGATAGGAGCTAAAGTCTTTTCCAAGATTGATTGGCGATTGTGATACCATCAAGTTCACATAATGGATGAAGGTCCATCTATCACAACCTTCAAGACACATTGTGGATATTATGAATTTATATTGGTTCCCTTTGGATTACCTAACACAACAACTACCTTTTTATGACCAATGAATAATGTATTGAACAAGTACATGGATAGTTTTGTAATGGATTTTCTTGATGGGATTTTGATATATTTTGAAAACAAGAAGAACATTAAGAACACTTGCAACTTGCTATATACTTTTTGAGAGAAAAAATGTTTTATACCAAGTTGAGCAAATATGAATGATATAAAAAACAAGTGCATTTTTTTAGCCACGCCATTTTTTACAAAAGGAATATCGTTTGATTAAACGATATTAAGGTTATTATAGAGTGGTCTATACCAAGAGACATTTATATTATGACATCACTCATGGATCTTGCTTGATATTTCATAATGTCCATTGAAGGTTTTCCAAAAATAACTTATCTTATCACAACCCTCTAGAAGAAAGGGTAGAACTTCGAGTGGACACCAAGGTGTGAAGAAAGATTCCAAATCCTTGAGAAGCTTATTACCCATCCACCCATCTCAAAGATTGTAGCCCCAAATAAGGTCCTCGTGGTGTATAGATATGCATGTAAAGATGGTATTGGTGGAGTCCTTTTGCAAAGAGAACACCTTATATATTGTCACAAGTCTTCGAAGCTCAAAGAACACAAACTCAACTATACCATGCATGACTTAGAGCTTGTTATGCTCGTACATGATTTTAAATGTGGATACAATACCTTCACTTAAAGGAAATTTTAGTTGAGAACAAACCATAATAGCTTGAAACATCCACTACCTCAAAGGAACTTGAATGCCAAACAAAGAAGGTGGTTTCAATGTCTTAATAAATATTACTTTGAGATTAAACACATGGAAGAAGACATTTAGCTACCATCAATACTTGACAAATTGATATGAGGACAATATACCTTCGGGAGCTTGAGGTGGATCAAGACTACCTTCATTTCAGGAAGGAATTACATAAAGGAAATGTAAAGCGACAACATATATACAAAGAGTTTCAACGTGTAGATCAAGATGTGCTTTTGACTTGTTTTTAGGTTATATATACCAAACTCCAAAGAGTTCAAAAGGCTTGTATCGAGAGAGATGCACTACGCATTATATGTAGGTCATCCAAGCTACCAAAAGACCATTATAGTTATGAGAAAGTAGTACTTTTGGCTAAGAATGAAAGAAACATAAGAAAACATATCTTTAGATTCATAGAGTGCCAAAAGGTTAATGCATATAATCAACATCACATTGGACTACCACCACCTTTCTTGATTTAGGTGTTCATATAAATTCACCTTAGAAATGGTCCTAATATTAGCAGTTGTTGGGATCATAAATTTTCACTCAATGTCCATTTTGGTGGCCATCCAAGGTCGTCTCAGAAACAACCCTAATATTGGTGATTTTTAGTCATGTTTTTTTCCACATTATGTGGGGCATTCCCATGCATTATTTATGATTTTTACATCTAAATCCCATCGAACCGAGTCACTCTAGTAATTTTATTTCCAATAAGATAAAGAAGACCGAAAATAGAGCACCGAGTGAACAATTATGATCTTGACAATTATCAATATCATGCCCATTTATGAGAGGACCTTGGATGGCCACCTAGATCATTTGACGCTTATAAATAATAAATGGGAAGTGGTAGCAATGATATTTATCATTGGTTTACATTGGAAAATGAAGAAACATGATTTCATGTTCTTGATGGTGGTGGAAAAACAATAAAAATTGCACATGTATTCCTAGTTCTATCTACCCATAAGGCAGTTAACATTACATACATATTCACAAGAGAAGTCATTGGACTACATGGAGTACCCATGGTGAATATTTTATATTGGGACATATATACCACATTGAACTTTTGGAAGAGCTCGTTACATGCATTGTATACACATTGCAAGTTTAGCACAACTTATCATCTGCAAAATGGTGGGAAGATAGAGAGAGTGAATGAAATAATCAAAATTATGTTGAGAATGTACATCACAAACAAGACATCCAACTGGGAAGATTATATGTATTTGGTGTATTTTGAATATTGTAGCTAACATCATGCATCCTTGAGGGTGAACCCATTTAAGGGTTTATATGGTTTTATATGGGATAAAGTGCAGCACACTTGTGAGTTGGAATAATCCAATAGATACAATCAAACTTGGGCCAAAATTATTGAAAGAGCTGGAATAAAGGATTTCCAATATAAAGAAAAATTTAAAGGCAACCCTTGAGTGAAAAAATAGCTATATGTACATGGAAAAATCTCCCGAAGAGTCTAAAGAGGGGCATCGTCTAAGACAAAGGATTACTCACAAAAATTGTGGTTTTGTGCTAAGTTGGCTCCCAAATATTGTGTATCATTTGGAATTTTAAATATGACATGCCTTGTTGTAAGGGAAAGAACTAGAGTTTCTCGGTCGAATTTGAAATAATAGAATATGGATAGTCTACTACTCCACACCATGATAGGGGATCGAGGAAATCTGGAGAAAGGAAAGGGAGGTGGAGAAAATACCAACAAAATGATGAAGGAAGTCACTGATGGAGGTGCAATGGAATGGAGCATGGAGAATTAATCTAATAAGAGTGTTGGAGGGTTGATATATATAGAGGGGAGATGGTGGGTAATATGGTGAAGGGGAGGAAGACAGATTCAACGGGGGTTTGCTTGGAGAACAAGGAGAAAGTGGCAGTGAAATTTGACTCATGGGGAGATCAATATCCCAGATCTATTGTACCGAAGATGCTTGTTGGAGAATGGGGTGGTATAATTGATTGTGTACTCATGCCATGTATGAACTTCCCAAATTGGATTACTTTCCCTTTCAATGGATTGAATCGCCACGAAAATCTTCAAAACCCCCCATGAATTTTCAAAGTAGATTTGGACTTTGTATCTATGCCAAAGCATCAGCTTGATTTGGAAATATGGAAACCTGCTCAAACTGTTAATCTATCTAGTCCACCTGATTGACTGATGTGAATGTTGTGTTGTTCAAAAGGTAAATTGTGTTGACTATGAGATATTCTACCTGTTGTAAAAGCTACACTAAATATATTTTAACCTTATTCAAAACTTAGTCTGGAAGTTTTAAATGACGATGGACCCCTCTAGACCATAATAAACCTTTAAAATACTGCCATTAATGAGTCCCTTGAGTGGCTGACCTCACAGGGTTGCCAACTTGGTGGCACCTACTTCATCGATGTAGACTAGTCAGAATGGACCCAACCAACACATGTGGAGCTTGCCTGGATGGTGTTGGGTCTCCCTTTTGACATTTACAGTTACCTCAATTTCCCCTCCTATATTGATCATTTTTCCTTGAAATTATAAGTAATCCATCCATTTTTCTCAATGTTATACTCTCTTAACCACTTCTTCGTGTACACGAGGTAAAGAACATTTAGCTATGGTTTTTATGGTTTATTAATAGTTGAAAATAATTATTAATGTGATCTGATCCTTCTAATTACCTTGTCATGGAAATATTATCAAGATATGATCTTGAGACAATGTCCAAGTAATCCATTACCAACGCTCTAAGTCATCTGGTACTAGTACCAGAACATTCCAGAGCCATCTGGTACTGAACTCTACAGACATCCAATACCTGCACCTGAAAATATGGACTTGATCAATTGAATGGGATATTTTGATAAGATCGAAGGAACGATTGGTGAACTATATCCTCCATTTTGAGCCTGCACGATATGCACTTAAATCCTTATGCAGGTTAGATTGTCATGGGGATGAAGGAGCTTCAAACGAGAAGAACAATGTGTTAGACAGATTGAACATCTTTTAGAGTGATACATTTATTTTTGGGTTATATCATATCTAGGTTGTATTACCTGCACCTGAAAATATGGACTTGATCAATTGAATGGGATATTTTGATAAGATCGAGGGAACGATTGGTGAAAGATATCCTCCATTTTGAGCCTGCATGATATGCCTTCATCCTTGTGCAGTTGGTGTCATGGGGATGAAGGAGCTTCAAACGAGAAGAACAATGTGTTAGACAGATTGAACATCTTTTAGAGTGATACATTTATTTTTGGGTTATATCATATCTAGGTTGTATCGGGTTGTTTCTCTTATAAAGAGGGCTTGTAGGTGATTGAAATGTGAGTAATTATATACTGTTATGATGTCATATTTTCATTATGAACACATATTTCCTGTAAACTCATTTTCTGAAGGTTAATATGAATCCGAGCTTGTTGATCTTATGTGCTCCTTAGAATCTATCATTTTGTGAGTTTTTAGCTTCCCTGTTGGTATCGACAAGGGCCCACCAGTCCAATGTGGTAAGCTTATTATAAAATATAGTGTGGTTTTTATTCTTGTACTCATTTATTGTGATCCAGTATTGATCCGTGATTGTCCTGTACCTGTTTGTTATTCATTCAATACCTGGTATTATCTTTGCTAATTCGATTTCTTGTTGGATTTAAATACAACACAAATGTTGTATGGTGGAGTGTGAGCAAGGCATGAATCCCATTATGCTATCGTAAGTGTGACGAGTTTGGTGCACCAGAACCTTAGGAATTCTACCTAGTTTCATTATCAGTAATTTGTATGTTGAGACAATTGTAGAGATTTTTGAAGTGTGGTATTTTATATTACTGAATCCGTGTTCTTAGAAAAGAAAACATTCTTTTAGAATTTATTTTGAATTGCAAAATGTGTTAGTAAAGGAGCAACTCAAGAATCCATCTTCCATATTACAGGAGCCAACAAATGGAAAGTATCAATGAGACCTCTTCTCCCTGTGTAGAAACAAAGTGATTTTCTAGAATTGTTAGATTGTGAGATTGTCTTACATTTCCTTTTGTGCTGCATTAATTGATTTTGAAAGAACGTGAGGAATTAAATAGGGATTGCTTGAGAATTAACATTCAACTGTGTCATTACAAGAACAAGACAAGGTTCCATCTTTCATTTTCCTGAGCTAGTAAATGGACAACCTTGTTTCCTGTACTAGTTGCTTGCCAAAATAAAACAGTTTCTAGAATGCATGTTATTTGCTAGGTTTCCTTAAGTAACGTTCCTTAAATTTTGTAGAGTGTGTGAAGAATATATTAGAGAGATATAGTTACTAGATTTTAGATCAAGGATTGTAATTAATGTTTAGATAAAACAAAGTGTGCATATGAAAGTGCTTGATTCCTACTATACTCACTAGACAAAATTAAATCACTTGTTGTCGACACACATAGTGTAGCAACTCTGTCGATTACAAATCCTGGTTGACATATTAATGATTGGCTATATATTATACATATAATTGCACCAACATATGGTGTAAATATTTTTTGTCATATAATAATATCAAACAACCATGTTGGAGAATTTTATGGCATATGTTACAATCGTGCCATGCCCTATGTCATTCTTTCTCAACCACTTGAAACCGAGCATCATCCGGTCTTCTTCTATTTCCATTAGCTCATCTAAATTGTGTTGAAGAGACTGATCATCGGTCATATGGGTGGCTAGGGTGACCCTGAGGATAGGAACAAAAAATTCTAGCGGCATGACCGCTTCTTTTCCATAGACAAGTCAGAATGGCGTGCGATTTGTAAGCCTTTTGCATGTTGTTCGATAATCCCATAGGATTGCGGGGATGGGCTGATCCCAATCATCATGCTGCACATAGAAATTTTTTGTTAGATCATGTTTTAAAATTTTATTAAAATCTTCCATTGTACCACTGGCTTGAGGGTGATAAGGGGTGCTCTTTTGGTGATGGATCATGAACTCTTGAGTGAGTTGTTGAATAGTTTCATTCACAAAATGTGCCCCTCGTCACTCATCAACACCCTTGGACATCCAAATTTGGTGATGACATTCTCAAAAATAAAGTGCATTGATGTTTCTATTTTACAATCCTTGACTAGTGCTGCTTTGACCCACCTCATGAGGTATTCAGTTGCGTTAATTATGTAGCACGCCCTTGTGTGATGCATAGGAGGATTGATGGGCCCGACAAAATCAATTTCCTATTTATCCGAGGGCTCAAGTGCAGTCATGGGGAACAACATAAGCTCATCTATGTGGTAGGGATTTCCAACAAGTTGACATACATTACAACATTTGCAATAGTCTTTCGAATATGCAAAGAGAGAGGGCCACCAAATCCCTGCATGCAGTATCCTTACCGACATTGTGGCCTCCAACAATATCTTCACGTGTCTCATATAGGATGGAGTCTCATTCATGTTCGAAAGCATAGTGATGCAGGATGCCATCTGTACCCAACTTATACAATTGTCTGGAAATCAACTGATAATCGACACAATGATGAGAATTTTTTCTATTTCAGCGAATTAATTAGGCACAAATTCGACTCAGAAGAGCTACACATCGAGGAGTTCATCATTGAGGCTCGTCACAACTTCCCCAGTTTGAATCCATGACAAATGATCTAGTCCAACATTGTGTTTTCTCAGCTTAACAAAAAATTTGAAGTCAAATTCTTGGAACAACAACAACCAATGGCATATTCTTCCACCCAACATTGACTTGTTGACCAAATACTTTAGTGCAAAATGATTAGTGAAGAATTTGAAATCCAATCCCAATAAGTAGTGGTAATTTTTTTGTAAGCCATTATCATGGCCATGCGCTCGGGCTCGGTTGCCATATAATTATTTTTGGCATCAGACAAATTTTGGCTAGAAAAATGGATCGGATGATCAATGTAGCTCTCCCCTAGATATGCAAGAACGATGCCCAACACAATGGACGAAGCATCAACATGGACATGGAAGAGATTTTCCCAATCAGGAAAAACCAAAATGGGCGCAATAACCAATTTTTATTTGAGGGTATCCAAGGCTTGCTGGCTTTCCGTTGTCCACTCGTACTTAGTATCCTTGCGCAACAACTTTTCCATTGGAGCCACAATGTGGGCATAATTCTGGATGAATTCTTGATAGTATTATGTATGACACAATGTTGTGCGCATTTCACGAACTGAAGTGGGGGCCACCATATCCAATATGGTGGCAATCTTAGTTGGGTCCACAATCAATCCATCCTTTCACACAATGTGGCTCAGTGTCATACCAAAGGATGTGCAAAATATGCATTTATTTAAATTCAAAGATATATGTAGCTGGTGGCATCGATCCAATATTAGTTGAAGAGCTTGCATGTGTTCTTTTAATATACTGAACACAGTCCAATCGTCCAAGTATACCTCAAGGAACTTGTGGATAAAATTCTTGAAGGCTACAACCACTATCTGAGAAAACACTGCAGGGGCATTTTTCAAGCCAAAGGGCATGACCGTATACACAAATAACCCCCATTGAGTTGTAAAGGTGGTTTTGGCCTAATCTTCCTCTACAATTTGAACTCGATGATATCCTGAGAAGCCATATGTGAATGAGTAATCTTCCTAGCCGCCAATATTTTTCCAACACCTCATCTGTGAAGGGTGTCGGGAAAGGGTCATGGATGTAGGTGAAGTTCAAACTCCTCAAATTGACATATATGAGAATCTCCCTGATCTTCTTGGGTTGCATCACCATAGGATTGATCCATTCAGACTCCTGAACAGGGACAATAATTCTTGCATCCAACATTTGATCTATTTCCTTGCGCACCTTATCTTTATATTTAGGATTTAAGCGATAATGCCTTCTCTTGACTGGTTTGGAATCCAGTTTGAGTTGAATCTTCATAGCTCCCAATGATCTTGCAATTCCTTTCATCTCATAAAATCTTCAAGGAAACAAGTCCTCGTATTCCTTAAGGAGGTCAACAACCCGAGTGATCGCCTCCTTATCCCAATAATCTCCAATAATGGCCATCTTGGGTTCTTCTTTAGTGCCAAAATTGTGTTTCTTGGTTTTTATTGGGCCATTATAGCCTGGTTCGACCATCTTTGTCGCCTTACGCTTTAGAGCACTCTCTCCTTCCGACTCTTTGATTTGGATGTCGCAGGGTTCATCGTCATCAATATTGCCCACATCAATCTTCCAACAATGTATTGCTTCTTTCATTTTTTCCATCGGCTTATGGTATGAGTAGACCACCCTAGGGGCAGTGTCCTTTGGATGTCGATGGAAAATAAAGTCCTTAATCCGATGGAGCACCTCTCTATGAGCCAGATATTCTACGATGAAATGGAAGGTTGAAAGAAACTCAGAACTCATAAGGGTCCACTCAACTATTTTCCTCCTTAGTTCCTCTTAATTGTACTAGCTTCTAGGGACCATGTCCATCGTGTGGACAAACCAATGTACCCATTGGGATCGAGGGATATTTTTCAAGGTCCAATGATGTTCAAAAAAATAAATATGTTCTTAAGGATCTTCGGTGACCTTGTATCAATTAGCTAGTTTGAGGTCAACGATGGGCTTGAATCAAACCTTTATGAACTCAGCTACCTATGCCTATCTCTAAATATGCATGTGATGTGTCACCCACCAGGGCGTCAGTGACCCTCAAACCATTGCATCCATGTCCTAAAGTATCTTCTCCATAGGAATGGTTTTCTCCATCTATATAAGGAACATATCTATCATCTCTGTCCCATCAAACCGCATGGCATCACACAACTCATACCCAATCCAACACACTTCTTTTGTTATCCTTACGCATCTATGAGTGGAAGCTTTGTAGAGATTATTCTACCACCTATTCATGGAATCCTCAGAATATGTGTCATAATACTTGACACTCCTCCAACGTAACTCTCCATATGTGGTGGGGTTGATGTAGTCCTCCCTGCGTCTTGTGATCTTATAAATATTCTCAATGATCAAGCTCCACACATCCTCATCCACAAGCTCATTACACCGGTCACCTTCATATGGATCTAGTGGTGCAACCACACACAAGGTGTTTGTTTCAAAGGACATCTACCTCTTCTTCAAGTTTAACACCGCATTATTGTCAAAGGCCCAATCAATACCTAGTAATGCCGGATATGGATCATATTCTTCCACAATCTCTATGACCTCAAAATTGGCCTTTGTTTTTACTCCTTCTATGTTTACTTCCACTTTCTCTAGATGATCTATGGGGTAGATCTTGTATTGATTGGCCAAACAGAGCTGGATGGGCGACTAGACCAACTTCGATTTCCCCATCACCTACGAAGATTTTTTCAGAAAAATATTCATGTCGGATCCTAGATCCAACATGACACCATCCATGTCATAACCACCAAGCTCTGTTGTTATCTTAAATCCTCACAAAGTGTGCTTTTGCTTGTTGACATGATATACATCTCTTTCTAGCAACGAAGAAGATATGGTAGCTTGCACTCCTTTTTCCTTTTCATGCAAGTAGATAACATCTGAGTCAACTTACTTGCAACTTCTGGATCATTCAACAATCGCAAACAACAACACAAGAAATAATTTACTCGATCTTCAGATCCTTCCTTGTGACCCAGTTCATGTAAGACTTTTGTGTGTGTTGCACGTTGTAATTCCTCCTAGAGTTGTTCTAAATAGGCCTTTTGCTCATGGTGTCACAACTCAGTCTGCCTGGGAGCATCCTCCACTGGACTTCTTTGTGCACACCAGCGTCTTCCAATGATGTTTGCATCATGCATTGCACTTCTTCAGGGATCCAAGTGATCCAGATTTAGGAGCGGAATGAACTGATTAACAGACTGAATACAATAAACAAAGAGATACGAAGAACAACATAGATATCCAATGAACAATATCTTTTATTGAATAAATGA
Source organism: Picea sitchensis (assembly GCA_010110895.2). Lineage (NCBI taxonomy): Eukaryota > Viridiplantae > Streptophyta > Pinopsida > Pinales > Pinaceae > Picea > Picea sitchensis. The sequence goes on along the minus strand of SNQJ01S0002103.1, from coordinate 418,454 downwards.
AATAGGCTGAAACTGTAAAACTATATAACTGAAACACTTGCTCGATTGGTGGTAGCGATCTATGAGAAGAGATGTGGCTGCTACTCGCATTTGTCTGAGCATAATCATTACAATGAGGCTTCAGAGGCCTTTTTAATATTATTCTTGAATTCCAAAACCCTAGACATCCAAAAACCTAACCCTAGGAGGTGAAACGCCAAAAGTCATGTGGGCTCCTATGGGCAAGTTGGTACCTCAACTTCCTATGGTCGTAAATTTTGTGCATACGACCTCTGTTTTATGCGCATGATAGCCCATTGGAAAGGTCTTTCAGAGAACTACACATTACACCATCAAACTATGACTTTGTCTATAGTTTGACTTTGGCGAGCCCAAAAAACACTATTTAGGGCTCCAAAATGGCCCTGGAAGTACAACAAGATGTGCTGACATGAAAACATACAAAATAAGCCAATTGGATTAGGTGAGAGGCCACCGGTATCCAACTGGAAGATGTGTAGGTATTTAGATAGCCCCAAAAGTGTATAACCCACAATTACAAAGAAGTACAAAAGAACGTGTTGAACTAAAAATTGACAAGAGGATCCAATTGGAATAGGTGGGTGGTCACCAATATCCACCTGGATCAATCCTCCCCCCTTAGGAAGCAATGGTCTCCATTGCGTTGAGTTCCCCCATTAGGTGATGAAACTTCTGCTAGATTTGGCTCCAGGTGAGCCACTTGCCCTGGTGTAGGAGCTGCCCTGCCTTGACAACCCGATAAATTTGGATCCTCTGCTAGCGAGTGCACTTGATTTGTGTGTCCACTATCTGATCAGTGGATGCTTGTTCCATGTAGTCAGGTCTGAGCTCTATTGGTGTCAGTTGTTCTGTGATCTCTGAGGTGTCCAATAGTGGTGGAAAATATGGTCGAAGGAGGTCCACATTGAACACTTGGTGCAAACCAAGAAATGGTGGAGTGTTGAGCTCAAAATCATTGTTACCCACAACCTTGGTGATGGTGTAGGGCCCATAGAGAAGTGGGCAGAGCTTCCGATGGGGCCCTGTAATGTAATGTCCCCACTTTGGGACATCATCAAAGGGTAGAGACTTATGATGACCAGAGTAGCTAGATGGATGTTATAGCGATTACAGGAGTATTTGAGAGGCATTGTGGGGTCTAGTTGGCATTTATCATCATATTCCATCATTATGAGCCATTATGCACAGGTTGGCTTTGGTTTCGTTCCATTCCGACGATTTCCATGATTTTGACTATTTTGAGCTATAAGTTAATTAAAATCACTGAAAAGGGCATTTTGGGCACATTACTTGGAGGAACCTCTCAGTGTAATAGCTAATTGGAAGCGGGAGGAGCAGCACTACAGGATGGGATGGCTAGAAGTGACTTTCAGTGGCCAGGGAAGCCACAAGGAGAGATAAGGAGATTTTTAGAGGTAAAAAGGTTAATTAATTAATTAAAGTGATTTAATTAATTAATTAAATATTAA
>SNQJ01S0002103.1:380794-416156 GCA_010110895.2 Picea sitchensis | reverse complement strand
AGGTTTCTCTATTTTATGAATAAAGAAGAATTGAGATGTTTTGGCTTGTCTATCTTATTGCATATGGTTGAGGTATATTCCATGGTTATCTCTTTCTGTTATTTGCTGTATACACACATATAAACACATCTAAAAGGTAGATCAACGAAGTGTTTGACGAAATACCTCACTCAGAAAAAGTTTTAAAAAGACACCAAAACAGTGATGATCCTTTCATAATGGCTTGGGATCATTACATGTAAGACGCTCCTTCTGCAAGTGTAACCAGACCTTGTTTCCAACCTAAAATTGGTGTGGTACCCTGCGTTGATCATGGCGCTACTTGTACTTAGGATTGGATTTCTGCAAAATCTCCTGGACATGTTGACGGATGTGTTGAATTCGCTCAATGAATATGGTGGCTTTTTCGGTCTCAGACTGAACATGGGAAGAGTTTGTCCGTGTGCCTGCCAGAGGAAGTGCAACATCAATGGGACCCAAGGGTTGGAATCCCAGTCCCACTTGAAATGGGCTATGCCCGGTGGAGCTATGGAGTGCTCCATTGTAACTATGTTGAACATAGGGGAGACTCATCCCATGTACGCATATGCTTAGAGTTGTACATGCATAGAATGTGCAAAATCATTCGATTGAGGACCTCTATATGGCCATATGTTTGGGGGTGGAAAGTGGTGGATTTAGTGAGCTTGGTGTCCAATAGTGACCAGAGACTCGTCCAAAATGTGTCGAGGAACCTGTTGTCTCGGTCGGAGATCATGGTCTATGGTATCCCAGAATGGGCCCACACTCATTCGAAGAAGATCTTGGCAATATCTGCCACTGTGATATTCTTCTTGCATGTTGTGAGGATGACCATCGTCTAAAACCGATCAACGACCACATATACACAATCATTGCCTTGCTTGGTGGATGAAAGGCCATACATGTAATCCATCGAGATGGATTCCCAAGGATTCTCAGGGGTAGGAAGAGGGGTGTATAAGCCTTGCTTCTTGATGGTTGGCTTGGAAATGGCATAGGAAGTGCAAGATATGATATACTTGCTGACGTCCTATCAAAGTTTTGGCCAATAAAAAGTTTATGGAGAACGACCACAGTTTTCTCCATGCCAAAATGTCCTGCCACCCAACTGTAGTGGGATTCCAAAATTAGCTTTGCACGCTCGCTTGTAGGAACACATATATGGACTAGATGGCATAACAACCCGTCCTGAATGTGAAAATCGATGACAGTCACACCTATACCCAAGAGCTGATAGGTGGTGGTGAATTTTGGATCTTGTTGATAAAGTTGGGGCCACTTAGATGCCTAATGTCCACAGGAATGTAGCACAATGGTGAGTGAAGCTACAATAGGTCGACTGAGGCAGTTGAGGACATGATTGTGCTCCCTATCTTATACTTGATGTTGAGATGGAATTGTTGCAGGTAGGTGGACCACTTCTGATGGAAATCATTCTGCAACTTCCCCTGTGTTTGTATAAACTGTAGAGGCTTGTGATTAGTGTGGATGATCGTCTCCTTTCCCATAATGTAATGTTTCTTTTGACAATAAACGTGTACAATGGAATACATTTCCTTGTCATAAGTGGGGTATTTCTGGATAGTATCTGAGAGTGTCTCATATGGTATGCCACCCGATGACCTTGCTGAGTGAGAACTGTGCCTACAACATAATCATATGCATCAGTCTCAATCTTGAACGGTTGTTGCAGATCATGCAAAGAGAGTACTGGATCTGATCACAAGCGATGCTTCAGATCATCAAATGCTCGTTGTTGTTCCTTCCCTCACACGAACTTTTCCCTGCTACCACCATTGGTCAAGTGGCTGAGGGCCCATGCAATATGGGACAATCCCAACCTTAACCGTCGGTAGAAATTGGCCAGTCCCAAGAAGTTTGGAAGCTTGGTTAGTGTGGTCGAGGCTGGCTAGTCACAGATGACTTGGATCTCAGCGAGATCGACATGTACCCCACGCTCATCAACAATGTAGCCCAAGTATTGGACCCTGTTCATGCCAAAGGAGTATTTTTCCAAGTTGGCATATAGCTTGTGCTACCGCAAAGTGCTCAAAACTTGTTGAATATGCCACATATACTCCTCCCAAGTTCTATTGAATATGAGGATATCATCCAAATATACCACCACAAAAGAGTTGGTGAAGGGTGTCAATACATCATCGATCAACCTCATGAAAGTGGCTGGTGCATTTGTTAGGACAAAGGGTATGACCAACCATTCAAAGAGACCTTCTTTAGATTTGAAAGTTGTCTTCCAGACATCAGTTGGTTCGATGGGAACCTGATAGTAGCCAGACTTTAGGTCAATCTTGCTGAAGAACTTTTCCTCCTTGAGTTGGTCAACAAATTCATCAATCCTAGGAATTGGGTACTGCTTTCTAATTGTGATTTTGTTTAATGCTCTGTAATCAATGTAGAGTCTCTAGGTCCCATCCTTCTTCTGCACCAGTACAATCGGGCTTCCGCAAGGGGAGGAGCTGGATTTGATGTGCCCCTTTTGAAGAACCTCTTGGATCTGACGCTTGATTTCGTCATTTTCCATCAACGAATGACGATAGACTGGTCCATTAGGTAGAGGTGCACTGAGGGTTAGATCAATTGGATGCTTGAATTGGTAGTGCGTTGGTACCCCAATGGGTGAGGAGAAGATGTCTCTGTACTCTTCCACGATCCCGTCCACGTTCTTCTAATGCAAATAGAGGCTCTATGTAGAGGCCACAGATGTGGTGACGACCTTCTGCTTACTGTGAGCACGGATCACAAAGAAGATGAACTTCCTGGTCTATGAAATGACCTTACTGCATTTCTTAGCAGAGATTAAAGAAATAGCGGTAGGTGACACTACCTCTGGTATCTTGTACAATTGTCTACCCAAAGTAATAATAACACTATGGGGTCTAGATTCATACACAACATGACGTTTCCACAAATATGGTTGTCCTAAAAGAACATCACAAACTTCAAGGGGAGCAATATCACACAATACCTCATCTTTGTAGGGCTTGATGTTGTAGGGTAGACGATATTGTTGGCTGACACGAAGATCTCTTCCTTGGCGAAGCCAAGCGATGGCATAGGGCTACAGGTGTGGTATCGTCGATAGGTACAACCACTTGACGACCTTTGTTGAGATCAAGTTCTTCTAATTGTCGCTATCGATAATGAAATGAAGTTGAGCCCCCTTTACCCACAGTTGTGAGTGAAAGAGGTGTTTCCCTTCCAATGGTTCTTCTGGTTCACTTGGCTGGACTTTGGTGGTAGCAACAGTGGCACTAGGTTCAAAATCGGTAATCCACTTCCCTCCTTCTGGATTTGATTCAGAATCAGAATTGACCCTTGACTCAAAATCCTTTAGGTCAGCCACGAGTGACTGCTTGGAGCAGCATTCTTCGGTGTTTTTCCAAGGGATTTTATGGTATTCACAACATTTTCTCGTGTCCTTCTTCGTCTTCTCATTGCCCTTCTTGTGTTGGACTAGTTGTCCTTAGAGTGGCCATATTTTCTTTGTCCCTTGCTGTGTGGGTTGGGGATGCCTTTTCCCTGCTTCAGCTGTGAGGAGTTTGCAGATCCTAACTCTTGCCTCTTTTGCTTGAATCTCTGCTCGATCTTGACAACATATCTATAAGTCATACCCAATGAGGCAATGTCAAGAAACTCCATTTCTGTTTGAATGTATCTATTTAAACAACTACAATATTTGAGCACCATATGTCACTCAGAGTCTTTGATACCCAACTTGTTGTGCATGGTACGGAAAATATTGGTGAAATCTGGTACTGTCTGGTCTCTTTCTTGACACAGGGTGGTTCATCTGGTGTACTGGTCCTCGTAGCTTCCAACAAGGTAGTACCGTTCTTTAATGGAATCCTGAAAGAAATCCCATGTAGGGGCAACCACAAATATTGTAGATTCCTCTATGGTCCTTTGCTCAGAGTAAGTGTCCCACCAGTCCTTAACATGGGGGACGACCTTGAGGAGTGTGAAAGTAATCTTTTCCCTATCAGAAAAATTATGGACCTAAAAATACCCTTCGAGAATATTCAATGATTTATCTACAACATCCGCATCTATTAGTCCTTTAAATAATGGAATATCAAAATTTACCTGTACCTTTAAGGGGGTTGCATGGCCGCTTGATGAAGATGATTCTCATGTAGGTAGCCGCTGAAGGATATGCGCAAAGTTGTCCATCATTTCATTCCTTTTCATGCAAGGGATTCCTTGAGCAACATTGTAAAAGGATCTCATACTCCATTATCTTTCTTTTTTTCTCCGATGGGTTGTTGTCGGCTTCTTCACGACCAATCTTTCAACGCCTTGATTGGTTCGAGTCCCAACTTCTTGTACCTGGATCTTGTCAGGGACATGCACGAAGAAAAACAAATGAAGATCAGACCGCTATGATACCACTGATCCAAATTTAGGAGCGAAATGAACTAATTAACATATTGAATACAAACAAAAATAAACACAAATATATGAAGAACAACACAAATATCCAATGAACAATATATTCTATTGAACAAATGAAATAGGTTGAAACTGTAAAACTGCAGAACTGAAACACTTGCTCGAATGGTGGTATCTATCTCTGAGAAGAGATGTGGCTGCTACAAACATCTGTTTGAGTAGAATCCTTACAATGAGGCTCTAGAGGCCTTTTTGATATTACTCGTGAATTCCAAAACCCTAGACATCCAAAAACCTAACCCTAGGAGGTGAAATGCCAAAAGTCATGTGGGCCCCTATGGGTAAGTTGGTACCTCAACTTCTCGTGGTCGTAATTTTTGCACACAAACTCCATTTTAGGCACATGATAGCCTGTTGGAAAGGTATTTCAGAGAACTACACATTACACCATCAAAATCTGATTCTATCTATAGTTTGACTGTGGCGAGACAAAAAAACACTGTTTAAGGCTCCAAAATAGCCCTGGAAGTACAACAATATGTGCTGACATGAAAACATACAAAATAAGCTAGTTGGATTAGGTGAGAGGCCACCAATATCCACCTAGAATATGTGTAGGGATTCATACAACCCCAGAAGTGTAGAACCCACAATTACAAAGAAGTACAAAAGAACGTGTTGAACTAAAAACTGACAAGAGGAGCCACTAATATCCACCTGGATAAATCCTTCCCCATTAAGAAGAAATGGTCTACATTGCGTTGAGTTCCACCATCAGGTGAGGAAACTTCTGCTGGATTTGGTCCCGAGTGAGCCACTTGCCTTGGTGTAGGAGCTGCCTTACCTTGACAACCCGATAAAGCTGGATCCTCTGTTGGCGAGTTCCCTTGATCTGTGTGTCCACTATTTGATCAATGGATGCTTGTTCCATGCAGTCAGGGTTGATCTCTATTGGTGTCTATTGTTCTACGATCTCCGAGGTGTCCAATAATGGTGAAAAATATGGCTGAAGGAGGTCCACATTGAACACTGGGTGCAAGCCAAATAATGGTAGAGTGTTGAGCTCAAAAGCATTGTTAACCACAACCTTGGTGATGGTGTAAGGCCCATATCGAAGTGGATGGAGCTTTCGATGGGGCCCTGTAAGATGATCCTTATGGAAGTGTAACCATACCTTGTCTTCAACCTGAAACTGGGGTGGTACCCTTTGTTGATCATGATGCTGCTTGTACTTAGCATTGGCTTTCTGCAAAATCTCTTGGACCTGTTGACGAATGTGTTGAATTCTCTCAATGAATCTAGTGGTTTTGTTGGTCTCAGACTAAACATGGGAAGAGTTTGTCTGTGTGGCTACCAGAGGTAGTGCAAGATCAATGGGACTCAAGGGTTGGAATCCCAGTCCCACCTGAAATGGGATATGGTCGATGGAGCTATGGAGTGCCCTGTTGTAACTGTGTTGAACATAGGGGAGTCTCTCATCCCATGTATGTGGATGCGTAGAGTTGTACATGTGTAGAATGTGCACAATAATTCGATTGACGACCTTTATTTGGTCCTCTGTTTAGGGGTAGAAAGCGGTGGATTTAGTGAGCTTGGTGTCCAACAATGATTAGAGACTCAAACAAAATGTGTTGAGGAACCTGCTGTCCCTATCGAAGATTGTGGTCTATGGTATCCCAAAATGGACCCACACTCGTTGGAAGAAGAGCTTGGTAGTATCTGTCGCTGTGATGTTCTTCTCTGAGGTTGTGAGGATGATCTTCAAAAACTGATCAATGACCACAAATACACAATCATTTCCTTACTTGGTGGATTGAAGGCCAGACATGTAATCCATCGAGATAGATTCCCAAGGATTCTCGGGGTTAGGAAGAGGGGTGTATAAGCCTTGCTTCTTGATGGATGACTTGGAAATGGCACATAAAATGCAAGATCTGATATACTTTTTGACGTCCTGTCGAAGTTTTGTCCAATAAAAATGTTTCTGGAGAACGACCACAATTTTCTCCACGCCAAAATGTCCTGCCACCCGACTGTAGTGGGATTTCCAAATAAATTTGAACGCTTGCGTGCAGAAACCCAGAGATGGCCCAGATGGAATAACAAGCTGTCCTGAATGTGAAAATCGGTGACAGTCATGCCTGTACCCAAGAGTTGATAGGTGGTGGGGAAGTTTGGATACTGCTGATAAAGATGGGGCCACTTAGATGCCTCATGTCCATAGGAATGGAGCACAGTGGTGAGTACAACTATAGGAGGTCGACTGAGGTAGTCAATGACACGATTTGTGCTCCCTTTCTTATACTTGATGTTGATATGGAACTATTGCAGGTAGGTGGACCATGATGGTAGTTGTTCTGCAACTTCCCCTGTGTTTGTATGAACTATAGAGGCTTGTGATAAGAGTGAATGATCATCTCCTTTCCCATAATGTAATGTTTCCATTGACGACATGCTTGTACTATGGAATACATTTCCTTGTCATAGGTGGGGTATTTATGGACAGTATATGAGAGTGTCTCACTATGGTATGCCACCGGATGACCGTGTTGAGTGAGAACTATGCCTACAACATAGTCAGATGCATCAGTCTCAATATTGAACGGTTGTTGCAGATCAGGAAAGGAGAGTACTGGAGTTGAGCACAAGTGAGGCTTCAGATCATCAAATGCTCATTGTTTTTCCTTCCCCCTCATAAAATTTTCCCTGCCACCACCCTTGGTCATGTGGCTAAGGGCTCATGCAATATGGGATAATCCCAACACGAACCATCGGTAGAAATTGGCCAGTCCCAAGAAGCTTTGAAGCTTGGTTAGTGTGGTCGGGGCTGGCCAGTCACAGATGAATTGGATCTTAGTGGGATCGACATGTACCCCATGCTCATCAACAATGTAGCCCAAGTATTGGACCTTGTTCATGCCAAAGGAACATTTTTCCAAGTTGGCATATAGTTTGTGTTGAAGCAGAGTGCTCAAAACCTGCTGAATATGCCACATGTACTCCTCCTAAGTTCTGCCGAAGATGAGGATGCCATCCAAATATACCACCATAAAAGAGTTGGTGAAGGGTCTCAATACATCATCCATAAACCTCATGAAATTGGATGGTGCATTTGTTGGGTCGAAGGGCATGACCAACCATTTGAAGAGACCTTCTTTAGATTTGAAAGTTGTCTTCTAGACATCAGTTGGTTCGATGGGAACTTGATGGTAGCCAAACTTTAGGTCAATATTGTAGAAGAACTTTACCCCCTTGAGTTGGTCAACAAGGTCATCAATCCTGGGAATTACGTACCACTTTATGACTATGATTTTGTTTAATGCTCTGTAATCAATGCAGAGTCGCCATGTCTCGTCCTTCTTTTGGACCAGTATAATCAGGCTTCCGCAAGGGGAGGAGCTAGGTCTAATGTGCCCCTTTTGAATAAGCTCTTGGCTTTGATGCTTGAATTCATCATTTTCCATTAGCGAGCGACGATATACTGGTCCATTAGGCATAGGTGGACTAGGGGTTAGATCAATTGGATGCTTGACTTGGCAGTGCATCAGTACCCCAGTGGGTGAGGAGAAGATGTCTCTATACTCTTCTACGATACCGACCACTTGCTTCTGCTACAAAGAGAGCCTCTGCCTAAAGGCCACAAATGTGGCGACGACCTTCTAATTACTGTGAGAATGAATCACAAAGACGATGAACTTCCCAGTCTGTGAAATGACCTTACTGCATTGCTTAGCAGAGATTAAAGAAATAGCGGTAGGCGGCGATACCTCTGGTATCCTGTACAATTGTCTACCTAAAGTAATAATAACACTGCGCGGTATAGATTCATACACAACATGATGCTTCCACAAATATGGTTGTCCTAAAAGAACATCACAAACTTCAAGGGGAGAAATATCACACAATACCTCATCTTTGTAGGGCTTGATGCCATAGGGTAGACAACATAGTTGGATGACATGAAGATGTCTTCCTTGGAAAAGGCAGTTGATGGTGTAGGGCTGCGGGTGTGGTGTCATTGACAGGCCCATATGCTTGACGACCTATGCTAAGATCAAGTTCTTCTGACTGCCATTATCGATAATGAAATGAAGTGGATCCCCCTTTACCCAGTTCTGCGAGTGAAAGAGGCATTCCCCTTCCTCTTGTTCTTCTGGTTCGCTTGTATGGAATTTGGTGGTAGCGAAAGTGGCACTGGGTTCAACATCGATAATCTGCTTCCCTTATTCTAGATTTGATTCAGAATCAGAATCAACCTCTGACTCAGAATCCTTCAGCTCAGTCACGAGTGACTGCTTGGAGAGACATTCTTCTATGTTATTCCAAGGGATTTTATAGTATTCACACCATTTCATGTGTCCTTCTTCATCTTCTCATTGCCCTTCTTGTGTTGTGGCTTGGACTAGTTGTCCTGAGAGTGGCCATATTTTATCTGTCCCCTGCTATGTGGGTTGGGGCCGACTTTTCCCTGCTTCGACTGTGAGGAGTTTGTAGATCCAAACTCTTGCCTCTTCAGTTTGAATTTCTGCTCGATCTTGACAACATATCTATAAGTAGTACCCAATGAGGAAATGTCCAAGAACTCCATTTATGTTTTAATGTATCTATGCAAACAACCGCGGTATTTGAGCACTGGATGTCACTCAGAGTCTTTGATACCCAACGTGGCGCACAAGGTATGAAAAATATTGGTGAAATATTGCACTGTCTGGTCCCTTTCTTGTCGCAGGGTGGTCCATCTGGTGTAGTGGTCCTCGTAGCTTCCAAAAGGGTAGTATTACTCTTTAATGGAACCCTGGAAGGAATCCCATGTAGGGGTAACCACAAATATTGCAGATTCCTCTATGGTCTTTTTCTCAAAGTAAGTGTCCCACCAGTCCTTAACATGAGGGACAACCTTCACGAATGCGAAAGTAATCTTTTCCTTATCGGAAAAATTATGGACCGAAAAATATCCTTCGAGCATAGTCAACCATTTATCTACAACATCTGCATCTATCAGTCCTTCAAATAATGGAATATCAAAATTTACATGTACCTTGAAGGGGGTTGCATCGCCGCTTGATGAAGATGCTTATCCTATGGGCAGTCGTCGAAGGATCTGCGCAAAGTTGTCCATCATTTCATTCCTTTGTCGTGCAAAGGCTTCCTTGCGAAATATTTTAAAAGGATATCCTAGTCCATCATCTTTATTTTCATCTCTCATGGGTTGTTTTTGGGCTCGGTGTGACTGATCTTGCAACATATCGATTGGTTTGAGTCCCAACTTATTGTACCCAGATCTTGTCGGGGACATGCACGAAGAAAAATAAATGAAGAGAAGACCGCTTTGATACCACTGATCCTGATTTAGGAGTGGAACGAACTGATTAACAAATTGAATACAATAAACACAAAGATATGAAGAACAACACATATATCAAATGAACAATATCTTCTATTGAATAAATGAAATAGGCTGAAACTATAAAACTATAGAACTGAAACACTTGCTCTAATGGTGGTAGCTATCTCTGAGAAGAGATGTGGATGCTATGCACATTCGTTTGAGAAGAATCATTACAATGAGGCTCCAAAGGCCTTTTTTATATCACTAATGAATTCCAAAACCCTAAACATCCAAAAACCTAACCCTAGTAGGTGAAACACAAAAATTCATGTGGGCCCCTATGGATAAGTTGGTAACTCAACTTCCCGGGGTCGTAACTTTTGAATACGACCTCCGTTTTAGGCACATGATAGCCCGTTGGAAAGGTCTTTCAGAGAACTACACATTACGCCATCAAACTCTAACTATGTCTACAATTTCAATGTGGTGATCCCAAAAAAACTGTTAAGGGATCCAAAATGGCTTTGGAAGTACAACAAGATGTGTTGACATGAAAACATACAATATAAGCCAGTTGGATTAGGTGAGATGCCACCGACATCCACCTAAAATATGTGTAGGGATTCAGACAACTCCATAAGTGTAGAAAACACAATTACAAAGAAGTACAAAAGAATGTGTTGAACTAAAAACTAGCAAGAGGAGCCAGTTCAAATAGGTGGGTGGTCACCAATATCCTCCTGGATCACCAAGCCTCTTCCAATGACCTTTGTGTCACTCTTTTCACTTCTTCCCATATCCGAGCCTCCTCAAGTGACCTCTGAGTTTCACGCTCTTTATTCTTCCAGTACTCTCTACATATCATGCACAAACTATTTTTGTTGAGCAACATCAAACTTTGGAGGGGGCTTGGGTACCTTCCTTATCATCCCATACGAATTTTGACCAGAACCTTTACCATGCTCGAAGTCTGCTCCTATATTTTCCCCTCCATGGGTTACTACCTAGACATCAGGATCCTTGTTCTTCTTCTTATTCTTGCACGACTTGGCATGCACCATGTTTCAATTAGTCTTCTTGTCCTCCCACTTCTTCAGTAAGTCCGGACAGTCTTTGGTGACATGCTCATGACTATAAAAATATGCAGAGAGCATGTAAAGTTTGGTACAAAATCATGAAACATGACCAATCTCACCTCTATTAAAACTTGTGGGGGGTCTACCTCCCCCTCCACCATATCCTTGGTCACGAAAACACCCATATCTACCCTAGGGACCTCCTTGGTAACTGCCTCTTTCTGCGCCACTACACTCACCACCTTTCTGCTCCTTCTATACCAAGAATGCATCACGAGTATTATCTTGCATTAATTGCATTGAGCGAAAACTATTGACATCATGCTTGGCGGATTTACAAAACTCGCAGAATGGAATGTGATTCATTATTTGGTACTTTTGCAAGGTTGGGCAGTGGGGTGGCACATGGCCCCACTGTCTAAATATTTCACACCATTCCATCTGCTCAAATGGAAAATGACTGGGTGTACCCATTGCCACATAATTTTGGTAGGACACGACATTTATCTATCTGATTCTCTTCAAAGCGACATGTGGTACACCAAATATTCCCATGGATGACCTTTGTCTTAGCCATATCTTGTAGTTGCATCATCAAGTTGGCCAGTTGTGACTGCACTTGTGCCAAACCTGTTGATGTCTCTGCCCCTCCTGACGTAGCTTCAAGATGCATGGAAATTTATACCGCCTTTGCTTGAGTCGTCACCTTTTGTTGGGTGAGAGACACTCAAATAAAAGGGAAGTAACCCAACAATAAATCCTTCCCTGTGTTGCATGTCCTGGATTTGGAACGTCAGCCTATCCAATAATATTTTAAATTGTTGGTCATAATGCCATATGGTCTCACCTTCCTTATGCTTGATCGTTTGAATCTTTGTGATACAATGAGATTTTGACTTAGGTTTATGGAACTCCCTAAGTATATCTTGCTTAATTTCGGCCAGGGACCTTGCCTGTCCTACTGGCACAATAACCTTATACTTCATATACCACATCAAGGATTTGTCCTTGAACATTGTCTCCAACAACACAATTTTGGCTGCTTCATCTGTGATTCTCTTCATAGACTAGATTTATTCACAGGTATACCATTGTTGCTATGCGTCATCCTTACCTGTCCCATGGAACATGGGTAGTCTCAGTGTATTGTATTGATCTTCCATCTTCAAAATCGAGCTAGTTCCTCTTCTCTCACTACTAGGGGATTTATTTTTTCACACCACTATTCCTCGAGGTAAAGTAATGTTGACTTCACCTTCTTCTTCACTTGTCTCTTTGCTTCTATCTTCTTCTTCTCTTTATTCCACTCCAATATATTCATTATCTATTGTGTTTTTTTCTTGATTAAAAATGCAGAAGGGGGTTGGTACAAAGGAGGGGTAAGTCCATCTTCTTCTGAAACTTCTCATGAGGTGACCATGATATTTTTCTACTTGCAGCCGTGCAATACCATCTACTATTCTCATTCATCTTCCCCACCAGTTGGGGAGCCTCCATTTTTCTCTTCTTCTAGAGCACCATGTTGCGCTCTACCTTCCTGTCCTAACTACGCACCACAATTGTGTGCTATGTGTTTCCGACCAACTTGTGCACTAGAAATATATTCTTTATCTCCTGATCTGATTTGTGCACTGCCACTTTGCACACAATCATCCTCTCCAAACAACACACTATTTCTCTGCATGCCATCCTTGTTGGGATCTTTTCATCACTTGGGAGAGCTAAAATAAACCCTTTAGTTGCCTTGTTAGACTAGCAAGACAACACATGAAATGATTAGTTGATTAGTGAATCAACAAGAAAATGAACAACAAAACAAATAACCAATAAATGGAAGTAAACTAAGCATGTAAAAACTCAAATGGATGCATGAAATTGACACAAGAAATAACTACCCAAATGGAAAGTGATCCTTGAATTGAGAGCACCAAAGGAGAAAAGTGGGACTTATGAATCCCCTATTCCTCCTTGGGAGGGCCTTTGAGTCCCCCAAAAATAAAAATAGAGCTTTACTCTCCTATCTGTGACTAACAATGGTGAATAAATTCTTGGTCAAGTTTCTCAAGAAGTGAGAAGCTTTCCAAATGCTATGTTTGCTCAAATAACTCTCAAGTGAATAGATGGCTTCTCTAAGAGAAAATGGGGAGCATAATCTTGGACATGCAATAATCTTTGAAAATCCCACATAAGGCCTGAATCATTTCAAAAATCACACGAGAGCATAGGCTTGTTTCTCCATTGATATAATTCAATTTTGAGTCCCTGAGTGACTTGCTCATAAATGCAATTGGTTGTTCTAAGTTTTCCTCATTCTTTTGCAACATGACACCAACTATTGTATATTTTAAAGCGAAAGAAAACAATTGAAATTCCGTCGATTAGTTTAGACTCACAAGGACCCGTGCTGAAGCTATTCCATGCTCGATAGTGTTGAATTCTTTCACACTTTCATCGTTCCACTTGAATTCTTGATCTTTCTACAATAGATTGGAGATCAGTTTAGTGATCTCAGTAAATTTAGGGATAAATCTCCCGATGAAATTGATCTTACCAAATAAAGATTGTACCCCTTTCTTGTTTCTTAGCAAGGGAACTTTTGGATGGATTCTACATGAGAGGGATCTATGTTGACTCCTTTTGAGATCACTTGTTCGAGGAGTTTTCCTTCATCAACCACAAAGGAAAACTTCTTCAAGTTCAATGATATGCCATATTTCCAACATCTTTCAAACACTTTCCTCAAATGTTGTACATGGTCACCTCTTTCTATGGAAATCACAGTAAAATCATCCTAATATATCTCTATGATCTCACCAATAAAGCCTGTAAACGTGAAATCCATGGTTCTTTGGAAGGTAGAGCCAACATTCATTAACTGAAACAACATCCTAAGGTATTTCTAACTTCCCTAGGGTGTCATGAATGCCATTTTGTGTCAGTCTTCTTATTTAGCCAAGACTTGATTATACCCAGAAAATCCATCATGCATTGACAACACGCCTGACCCTATTTCTCTTCGTAGTAAAGTCTCCATGTTGGGCAGAGGATAATTATCTTTGAGGGATAACTAGTTAAGATTTCTAAAATCAATGCATAACTCGATCTCACTAGTTTTATTTCTTACCACCACTAGATTGGAAATCCATGACGAATGGTAGGTAGGAGCAATGATTTTTGATGAAAACATATTTTCAAATTCTTTATCGATAAGGGGCAAGAGCTTGGGGTTAATTCTCCACAACTTTTGTCTAAAGGGATTTGCATCTTCTTTCAACAAGATGGTGTGTTGAATAATATCTCCTTTATAGGTTTTTAGGTCATTGTATGACCATGTAAACACATCCCTATACTCTTGGAATAAACTTTCTATTTGTTTCCGCTCCTCCAAAGTTATGCCCTTTCCAATTTTAATTAGCTTGGGATTAGCCTCTAACTCATTGTTCACATCTATGCAGTCCTGAGGCTCATTGACTTATTGCTTTTTTTTGTACCTATCATGTCGATTGAAAATATTCTCCAAAGGTAACAATCCACAAGGTATTCTATTCTCTTCATTCAACTCAAGCAATGCGAACTCACCATTTAAATTTTCCTCACTTTGTAATTCACCTTAAGATTGACAAATCCTTCCAATTTGTTCTTGAATCTGTCTACCGGAGAATCATCTTGGAACATTTTCTAATGCTCAATATTATTTGGGATGGAATGTCAATAAATGATATCTGTTCTAGCCTCGCCCGAGGTAAGGATTTCAAAAGATTGAGAGTTAGTTGTTATGGATAGGGAATCAATTTCACAAGATTGAGAGTTAGTTGTTGCTATGGCTAGGGAATCAACTTGGGAATTTATCTCTCTAGGGACAACTTCTATTGAAAACACATCGAATGATTCTATCATGCCCAAAACTGTGTGTTTATACTTTCTCAGCCTCTCATTATTTGAAACATATTGATTTGTGACTTGAAACACTATGCGATTGGAGTCACCAATTACTTGTACCACTTTTATGTCCATTTATTTAATCAGTTCTAATCCTGGAGGTAAGGATTGATATTCTGTGACATTTTTTGTGGCCTCAAATTCCAGTCTATATCCAAATTTCATGACATCACCTTGTGGGGAAATGAAAACAATACCCACACTAGTACCTAGCTGAGAATGACCCCCGTCAAAATGCATATTCCAAATCTAGCAATTTACCCTTCCTAATTATTCTTCCTTGATCTTAGGGGCTTGTGAATGTGAGAGAATATCATAATTACCCATGTCATCATCTAATGTGCAATAAAATTCATTCATGGGTTCATTGGGATCTCCCACATGAAATATCCTAAATTTCTCATGATGCAAATTGGTGTCACATGTTGGGATGGTTGCATAATATATATCCATTTGCGACGAACCATCCAAATTTACATCCCAGTTCGTAGACAATAACATTCCCCATGCATCTGCGACATCGATAACAACCACATCCATCAAAATCGACATGTCTTGATACACAAACAACTTGATATGTAAACCTTTGATTAATCCAAATACTTTGATTTCTTTGGAATCCATGGCCTGTACCTTTTATTATGGCCTAATGATTGTAAGGCCTAATTGTCTCATCACTTTCAATGACATGATGTTGGTTGATGCTCTTAAATCTGGCATATAGTTGTGAACAATAGATAATTGAGTAGTAGGGACACATATAAGGGGATATGACCTCCATTCTTCTTTCCTTGATTCATTGTTTGTAATACCACAAGAGCATCCTATCTGGGAGGGCCATCTATTTGATCAAAGCCAAATCAAATACCTTTGATTTGGGTTATTCACGACTTCAAACAATGGGACAGACACATGGGCCTTTGCTAGGTATTGAACTAGATCAATATTCATGTCATTATAGGCACTCTCAATGGGGCTTGTTGTCGAACACCCACTAGAGACCTTAATTGGTTGTGTAGGTTGAATGCCCTTGAAATCACTTTGAGGTTGTTGTGGGTAGTTAGTTTCTAGTTGGGATGACCTATTTTATTTGACATGTGATACCTACCTTTTCTTGAATTCTTATTTTTATCTCTTATTGGGAAGGCTTAGGGGCAAGGTCTCTATCAATAGTGAATGCATCAATATCTTCCCCCTTAATTTGGTTCATCTATCCCTTGGACACATTGCAAGTTATAACATTATTCACACTGTCCATCCAATAACGTATGTAATTGTTTGCCTCAAACCCCCCTAACTCTTCTCTATTTTCCTCTCTCGCCTATTGGAAAACATCTCTTACATGATGGTAAGTATCTTGGTCATGAGGTTGCTCACATGGGTTGCACCAAGGTAATGTCTCACATTCCACTACATTGTTGTTGTTGTTTTTGAGTGGGATTGGAACTCTTTGATTTCAGTAGAAATTTGGATTATTGCAAGGTCTCTTCCTATCCCATCCACCATTCCCCTTAGGGGGGATTCTTATTCGATTGAGTTTTCCTTTCCAACTGGATAATCCTATTTTTCAATGTTCTGTTATGTTGCATGAAGTTGGTTTCCATGTGTTTCAAGGCTTTGGTTATAACTGTGAGTTGGTCAAGGGCTAGGTCAATAGTACTTATTGTGGCCTTCTTAGGCTCACTTCAAGTTGGGTGAGCTCTAGATGAACTTGGTTGATTTTCTCTTCAATCTTCATTGTCTCTTCCTTTCAATCTTCATTGTTGCTTCCTTGGTAGATCCAAGGCTTTGAGGGTCTTACTGTCTCAAGTGAAAGTCCAATTCTTCTTCAAAGGCATCAAGGTAATAGATAAGGATAATTGGCTCTAGGGGTTTGGTGTTGGTGTGGTGTCTTTGAACAATTTGGTTGAACCTTTTGTTGAACTCCTTTGTTGTCTCATTTTAATTTTTCTTAGGGTACCTATTGTCTCAATATCACCCTCCCATTTCTCCATGAATACATTTTGCAACTCATCTAAATTTGTTTTGTTGTTTAAGGAATAACTTGTGTACCATTCTAATGCATCATTTTCCAAGGAGAGCACAAGTAATTTCATGTGAACATTGACATCATGTTGCACACGTTTCATGGTCATGGCTTTAAATGCTTTCCAATGATCAATGACGGAAACAACATTGTTTCCCTAGAATATATGCAATTTATCAATGACTTTCTTGAGGACATCACAAGGATATCCTTAGATGTTGGTGAAATCAAATGGCCTATAAATCTGATCAATCCAATCGACCATTATGACTTGGGTGGAATTCGAAAGGTTTCTCTTAAACAAACAATGAATATCTTCCATGAAAGGAGTGTCTAAGTTGTTCGAGTTCTAGGTTCTATGGATTTATCTGTGATATAACCTTTATAGTTATAGTATGAGATGAATTATGCCTTGAGAATATGTTCTCGTGGAATATGTTTTGGTCATTGGTTCACCTTGTGGAGTCACCATATGAGCTTAAATGTTGGTTGCAAGTTAATTCAATGCTCATCAAAAGTGAATCTAAGATATTATAAATTTGGGGTAATGGACTTTGTCCCTGACAACGACACCAAAATGTTACCTCCTAGGTTATCATTAAGTGTAAAATTCCTAAGCATAAGGGTGATACCCTATGGGAAATTATAGGAAAGACACCACTGCCACCTTAGTGGCTTTGCCTTTCTCACTTTAGACTCTAGATGGTCCTAGTCAAGCGGGGATTCCCTAAGGGAAACTAAGCTCAATGTGTTATAATGTATAGTGGGAGAAAGAGAGAGATTAATGGTATTATTATCTGATTTTATGTATATGATTAATGTGTTTAGTTTCACCACTTAAATAAGATTTCTAATTAGCCTTAAAAATTAACCAATGCAACACAAGGCTAAGAAAATGCAAGCAAAATTAAGATTTTTCTTTGAAACTCAACACACTTGCATAAAAGAAGTAAATGAATCAATCCAAATGTATTTGTGAGATATTTAATGCAGAAATTTCAAAGTTGGAAGAGATACAAAACAAACTTCTTATTCAATATATGACAATTACAAGATAGGCCTTGAATCTAGCAAATTGATTTATATTTTTGCCAAGAAGTAAATTTTCTAAATGAACATGTAAGTTGATCTAAGATATGATTTAAGATGTTATTTCAAGATAAATTCCAGATTTCAAATTAAATTATAGAATACCCTCAACAAAGGTGAAACAATTGTTAAACTAGGGTTACAAAAGGTGAGATGTCTAGGTTTTTTAGGCCCGGAGTCCTCAATTTCAAGTCTAAATATGTATGCATGATATTATCAAAGATGAATTCCAGACCTAAGACACAAATTGAAAGTCTCTTTAAAATATATGCAACCAACAAAAGAAAGAGATTGAAATCATGCAAGCATCTAGGGTTTGATCTAGAAAGTAGGATGATTTGCATGTAACTCAAGCTAAATGATCTTAAACTCAATTTTTATGATTTCTTCCAATGAAATATTCAGATTTAACCAAAGATAAATGCCCTACTAAGATAAAGAAATAAAGCACACAACAAGGGCCCCAATCAAGCAAGACATATTAGGATTTTGGAGGAAATTTAAGCGATATTCTTGAGGGAGTGACAACCGAGCTTAAGGTATATATTTTTGGGGTTTTATGGCTCAAATGCAATGTGATTTTTAAGGTAATTTTTTGCAGTAAATTCTAGATTGCAAGATAAACAAAAAAAGTAAAAATGAAGATGGATTTTGGGTTTTTGGGTTGGTTGAAAACGGAAGAAGGCTAGTGCCTTGCTTTGTTTTTGGGGCATGGGGTCAAGATACACCTTAAGGGGGCGATTCTTTAAAATATCTAAAGGGAACTTAGCGCTATGAAACAAGATCCTAGATCTAACAAATGGTTTACTACAAAAATTGGAAGGGAGGGGCCTGCAAGAATCATACCACCTCCAAAACTACTTGGGAGTGCTTTTACTTTAAAGGGAATGAATGTTTCTTTTGGTCACAAGGAATACTATGGAAAATATTCACACACTTCAAGCAAAGAAACAAGAGATAAAACTTACCTCTCCAACATAGTGATGCCACTCCTCTATGGTACCCAAGTAGTCTTTGACAATTCCAAACCTGCAATAAAAATTCGCTAATATGCTCCAAGAATCATTTGGCACATTTAAGAAAGGTCGAGCATTTATCGCCACAAAACCTTAGACAACAGACAAGTGCGAAGGAGATTTTGTTCGGGACCTAACCTCCTTAACCCTTCACGTAGGTAGAATAATATATTTTCCATATAATAAAAGTCGACATTAGTTAATAAGGCCTATTTAATAATGTGAACAAGTCTAATGTAAGAAGACTTTATAGAAGTTCCGCTTCTAGAAAGATCTTCCTCTAGAATGTTCTTTAGAAGATAGAATTAATATAAATAGAAGTAGAAGGCATGACAAAGTTTTGTGTTGAGAATTATTGTAATAGAGCTTTGTTGTGTTTGAGGTTTCCCCCTCGAAGATGCAAGTGAGCTTGGCTTTCTATCAATAAAGGTATTGTTTTTGGTGTTGTGGTTATTTATATTTTGTTTTTCCGTTGGTATTTACTGCAATGTTTTTGTTTTATGATTATTATAATACATATGGTACCTAACAAGTGGTATCGGATCACTTTCCTCTACAGAAACTACGAGAATTTATTTTTCAGGGTAGACATGTGTATTTTCAACATCTTTAAAGCACATATATTTGTCATTCAGTGGGTAAAACTGCAGTTGGGGAAGACTACACACAGGAAATACAAACAGTTTCATGAGGTTACTCGAAAAAAATGTTTCACCTTGTTGGAAACCTCTGTAACCCTTGTTGTACCCCTTCGAGTAGTACCACATCAGACAAAATTTGTACACGACCATCACTCCCACATACTTCCAGGTATATCAGGAGTCCCCTAGGTTGCCTAAAACTAGCTCTAGATCAGTCGATCGACCGCCTGACTATTATAGTGACACCAAGAAAAAAACTTAGCAAGATACTCTCTAGTACCTAGGTAATCAGGTAGTATGAATAAGGGTACAATCGAGTCTCCTTAGTTGGTGCCTTGAGATATTGGGTTAAGTACTAATGTTCAACCCTCCACGTATATCAGAGATCTATAGCACAGGGAAAACCCTTGTCTATAGGGACCCTAAAAAACCTAACCCTTGGGAAAGTAACAAAACAAAAAAAGAACATACGAGATCTATTGCCATGAAACCCTGTCTTGTGCATTCTGGTTGTGAAATTCCTACACAATTTTTCATGTTAAAAATTTGGGAAATTGGTCATTGCAATATTGTTTAAGTCGGAGTATAACTCTGGAGTAAAAGAAAAAAGTGGTCCTGCCAAAACCCTTTTTCAGGATCTCTCCCATTGGATTCCTCTCTCCACCTTGATCATCGTGGTTCCTATCATTTTTAAGCGTTTTTTTAGTCCATGGACCCAACCCCATTCCCAACACCCCTATTTGGGACCTATCCCTTTGGATTCCCCTTTTTTCCTTGATCGTCGTGGTACATATCACTTGTAATTTTTTTTTCTATGGTCCCACCCACCCTTCTTGACACCCTTATTTACCACCTATCCCATTTTATTCCTTTCTTTTCCCTATTCCCAGTGATACCCCTCCCCTATAACCTTTTTTTTCGTGTGGCCCCATCCTACCCAATTTTTCCTCTTCCCAAATGGAAAACACCCTCAACCAAGAACTCAATGCCTTAATTGTCGAAAACATCAAGAACAAGGAGGACATCGAGACCCTCAATTCCAACACTAGCAAGCTCAATTCCTCTTTTCAGAGCCTCCAGGACCAATGTGCCACCCACAAAGACATCAAAGACATTAGAGACACACTCAATCAATTCATGAGTCATTCACTGAACCCTACCTATTCTGAACAACCTTACTATCATGAAGCCACCGACTCTTCCCATTTCTAGGGCCCTCATTCCAATTACCTTCATCACAACTTGCACCTTCCCATAATTGAGGTAAATGAATTTGATGGCTCCAATCCCACAAGTTGAGTCACTCAAATGGAACATTATTTCTCCTTACATGGAATTACTGATGAGTTGGCCAAATTTTGTTACCATATCCTCTATCTAGATCTGGAACGCTCGCAATGGTGGAAATGATGTAGAAATGCACACCAAGGGTATGTTGCTTGGACATAGTTTTTTGTAGAGATCTATGAACACTTTGACTCTGACACCCACCATTTAGGCCATTTGACCAAGTTGAAATAGTCTGACATAGTGGAAAAATTTATCGCCACCTCTGAGCACTTGTTTTTAAGAATGAAGGGTATGTCAGATGCCTTCTTTCAAGAGTGCTTTATCAGTGGTCTCAAGGATGAAATCTGTGCCCAAAACTTAATGGCTAACCTCCAAACTTGGTTGGAAGCTGCTAAATGTGCTAAGGAAGCACACGATATTTTCTCCTCCCAAACTAGAAAACCCTCCTTTCTTCCTCGCCCTAAACACACCAATCCCACCCCTCCCGCTACTCCCCTCAAGATCTAGAAATTAACTTGGGCATAAATGGTTGAGCTTCAACTCAAGGGTCTTTCTCTGGATGAGCTACCCCAACAAATTGATCTAACTTTTCCCTCTGATCCATCATAAGTTGAACCAATGATTTCTTTGAATGCCCTCACCGACTTCTTTTCTCCCCAAACTCTCAAGTTAATTGGTTACATTAAGCATAAAAAATTCATCATCCTAGTTGATAGTGGAAACACCCATAATTTTATTCATTGCCATATTGACCAAGAAATCAATTGTTATATCCATGCAGTCAATAATTCAAATCATGATTGTCAATGAAAGTTCCATTAAATGTGGGAGACGTGAAAATATGTGCCTCCAAATTGGTCAGTACCACCTGAAATATCATATGTTTTCTATTGACATGGGTGATTGCGACATCATGCTCGGTGCATAATGGTTACACACTCTTGACCCCATTCTCATGGATTTTAAGGAATTAATCATGCAATTCCAACAAGAGGGCATCACAACAAGCTCCCCCGAGATCATGAGTTCCCATAAAATGAAAAAGCTTCTCAAAAAAGGTCATTTTCATATTATTGCCCAACTCCATTCCATTCAAGCCACTGAGACACCCTCTATCCATCCCAACCTCCAATCTATACTCTCTTGACACTAGGTTGTTTTTACCACTCCCCAGGGACTTCCTCCTTTTTGTGGCATCCATGATCATTCCATTCCTCTCATAGCAGGCAATTCTTTCTCTCAGTGTTCACCTTTATCATCATCCCTTTCCCTAGAAGAATGAAATTGAGAAAACTGTTCAAGAATTGCTCGAAGCGGGTGTTATTAGTCCTAATACCAACCCCTATTCTTCTCACGTGGTCATGGTAATTGATAAAGAAGGCACTTGGCACATGTGTCCCAATTTTTATGCCCTCAATGAACTCACAATCAAAGATAAATTTCCCATTCATGTCATTGATAACCTATTTGATGAATTGAGTGGTGGCCAGTACTTAATCAAACTTGATCTACGTTCTAGCTACCACCAGATATGCATGAAAGAGGAAAACATCCCGAAGACTGCCTGTAGAACTCATGAGGGTCACTATGACTTCTTGGTCATGCCTTTTGGCTTGTATAATGCCCCCTCCACTTTTCAAAGTCTCATGAAACATGTCCTCCATCCTTTCCTCCATCATTTTGTCTTAGTTTACTATGATGATATTGTCATCTATAGTAAAACTTGGCAAGCCCATCTCACCCATGTGGATCAAGTTCTCTATCTATTGTCTAAGCACAAACTTTTTCTCAAACAATCTAAATGTGCTTTTGGCGCCTCTGAAGTTGAGTACCTAGGTCATATTGTAGGAAAGGATGGTGTTAGGGTGGATCCTAAGAAAAATGAAGCTATGAAGGATTGGCCTCGCCCTAAAAATATTAAAAGCTTGAATGGTTTCTTGGGTTTAATGGGCTATTATCACAAGTTTTTTTGGGATTATGGAAAAATTGCAACTCCTCTCGTTGCTATTGTTAAAAATAATGCTTTTAGTTGGACTCCAACATCTAATCAATCTTTCCAAGCCTTGAAATATGTTATGTGCACAACCCCTGTCCCTATAGTACCCAACTTCACAAAGAATTTTGTCCTGGAATGCGATACATTAGGGAAATTAATTTGGGCAGTCCTCATCCAAGATGGTAGAATTTTGGCTTTCACTAGAAAAGACCTATAAGAGTGACATTTGGGCCAATCAACCTATGAAAATAAAATGTTGGATATTTTTCATGCATTGGATCTCTAACATCCTTATCTATTGGGGAAACGCCTCTAAATTAAAACTGATCATCGTAGCCTCAAGTATTTTCTGGAACAAATAATTTCATCCCTAGAGAAACAAAAATGGGTGACCAAGCTATTTGGATATGATTATGAGATCATTTACAAGAAGGGCAAAGAAAATGTGGTGGTTGATGCACTTTCCAGGAAATATGAAGAAGAAGGGTCCCTCTTTTCACTCTCATTCATTGTAGTGGACTGGATTCAATTCATTCGTCGGGTTGGTTGCAAGACCCCACACTTCTAGATTGATCCAAAACTTGCAACAATATCCTCAAGCTTCTTTAGGGTACTCTTGGCACAATGAAGAGCTTCACTATAAAGGTGATCAAGATTATTTTCGGCATGAAATGAGAGTGGAGATATAATAAATAAATATATAGAGATATCTCAAATATCCAATAATATAACATAAATGTATCAGATATGCAACCATAAACACAGAGACAAAGTAATAGACAATTTTCTATTAATGAGCGAAAATGTACAAAGATTGTAAAAATACAGAGTGAAAGACTCACTAGAGTGGTGGAAACTTATCTTTGAGAAGAGATGTGTCCGCTACTCACATTCACAAGAAGATGATTTTATAATGAGGCTCCAAAGGCCTTTTTATCATAAAGAAAATTCAAAACCCTAACCCCAGAAGATGAAAATCCAACAGTTTTGTGGACCCTGTTTTGAGTAGTTTGGTGTATCAACTTCTCGGGGGCATATTCTTGGCATACAATCTATGTTTGGGGCGCACGTTATCTCGTTGGAAATGTATCGTTGAGTATATTCATTTTGGAGGCTCAATCACAGCCTTTGGATATAATTAAGGAGATTGATCCCGAAAAACCTTCATTTAGGCCCTCAAAATGGCCCCAAAAGTTTAGGAACCGAAAAACTGCTAAAAATAGTAAGTTGCCAGAAAATTGTTTTGAGCTAGTTGGAATAGGTGGGTGGACACCAATATCCACCTGGATCAATCATCCCTCCTTAGGAAGCAATGGTCTCCATTGCGTTGAGTTCATGGGGGAGAGGGGAAAGCGATTGTTGAATTTGAAGCTTGGTGAGTTGCTTGCCTTGCTGGAGACATTGCATTGCTGGGTTTGTGGAAGGCTATCACGAACCTGTTGCTGATGGGGTTGGATTTGTTCAATCAGTTGGGCTACATGAGATGACTATGTGCAGAAGGAATCTTTGTGCTTTGTTGCAATCTTTCCAACCTGCTTCTGTTGGATAAAAGGTGCTTGGGCCGAGGCTGTAGTGGTTGCAATATCCTTCCATTCAACTTTTGAACAGATTGTGAAGAAGTTGAATTTTGTAGTATGAGATACTACCTTGCGACAGTATTTAGGTGGGACAGTAGTTGGAACTACCTCTGGTATCCTATAGAGATGACCCCCCAGAGTAACAATGGCACTACGTGGTCGAGACTCATAGATAGCATGGCGCTTCCACATATATAGCTGGCCCAAGAGAACATCACAAACATCCAGCAGGGAAACATCACATAATACCTCATCCTTGAAGGGATGGATGTCGTATGACAATCAACACTGTTGGCTGACACATAGATCTCGTCCCTAGCGAAGCCACCCGATGTTGTATGGCTGCGGGTGTGGTGTTGTCGACAATCCCAATTGTTTTACGAGCTCTGCTGAGATGTGGTTCTTCTGGATTCCACTATCAATAATAAAATGCAGCGAGGATCCCTTCACCCACATCTGTGAATTTAAAAGGCGCTCCCCCTCTTTAGTATATGTTGGTTCTTCTGGTTGAATTGTTGCGGTCGCGACAATAACAGTGGGGTCTGCGTCGATGATCTATCTTCTATCATTATTTTCTGAATCAGATTCTGAATCTGGGTTCGACTCCTTGTCTTTGATCTCGACCACCAATGATTTTTTTGAGCGACATTCATCGGTGTTGTTCCAACGGATTTTGTGAAATCACACCATTTTCTAGTGTCCTTGTTCGTCTTTATGTAACCCTTCTTTTCTTGTGGCTTGGACTGGTTTTCAGGAGACTATTTGTTAGGGTCATCTTTATCATACTTTGGTTGTTTCAGATTTGCAGACCCGAAATCCCATTTGTTCTGGTGCTTAAATTTCTGCTCAATTTTAACAACATATCGATAAGTAGCACCGAGTGATGAGATGTCCAAAAAATCCATTTCAATTTGGATGTATCTGTGTAGAGCCCCATGGTATTTCAGAACCAAATTTTGTTTAGAGTCTTTGATACCCAGCTTGGTGCGCAAGGTATGGAAGGTATTGTTGAGCTCCAAAAGTGCTTGGCCCCTCTCTTGCCGCAGTGTGGTCCATCTCATGTACTAGTCCTCATTGTTGCCAATAGGGTAATAATGTTCCTTTACCACATCCACAAAAAAATCCCAAGTGGGCTCGACCCCATATATTCTAGACTCCTCTGTGGAACTTTGCTCCCAGTAAGTTTCCCACCAATGTTTGACATGGGGGAGAGCCTTAAGGAGTGCGAAGGTGATCTTTTCCCTGTCGTAGAAATTATGAACAAAGAAATAACCTTCTAGCAGATTTAACCATTTTTCTAGGGCATCCGCATCTATCTGTCCTTCAAATATGGGAATATAAAAATTAACTTGTACCTTGAAAGGCGAGGTGCCTCCAAAGTGGTTGCTTGATGAATACCCGTCTGTTGTTGTCGACAAGCGTTGAAGGATGTGGGCAAAATTCTCCATCATTTCGTCCTTCTATTGCGTGAGAGATTGCTCAAGAAACAAATTAATAGAATCGTTTGCTCTGTAATTTTTCTTTTCTTCCGCCATGGAGGGTTTCTTGGGAGTGTGAGAGCGATTGTCTTCAAGAGAGACAAGCTCGATACCCAATTTTCTATACTCGGACCTCGTCAGGGACATGCAATGAAAAATGATCAAGAGCAGTCTACTTTTATACCACTGATCCAGATTATTTTTGGCACGAAATGAGAGCGAAGATATAATAAAGAAATATACAAAGATATCTCTGATATCCAATAATATAACATAAATGTATCTGAGATGCAACCATAAACACAGAGATACAATAATACACAATTTTCTATTAATGAGCAAAAATGTACAGACTGTAAAAATACAGAGTGAAAGACTCGCTAGAATGGTGGCAGCTTATCTCTGAGAAGAGATGTGTCCGCTACTCGCATTTGCAAGAAGATGATTTTACAATGAGGCTCCAAAATCATTTTTATCATAAAGAAAATTCAAAACCCTAACCCCGGAAGATGAAAAGCCAATAGTTTTGTGGAGCCCGTTTTGGGTAGTTTGGTGTATCAACTTCCCAGGGGCATAACTTTGGCATACAATCTCTGTTTGGGGTGCACGATAGATTTTTAGAAAGGTATTGCGGAGGAGATTCATTTTGGGGGATGAATTAGAGCTTGTGGATTTTATTGAGGATATCGATCCTGAAAAACCTTCATTTAGGCCCTCAAAATGGTCCCGGAAGTTTAGGAACCGAAAAACTGCTAAATATAGTAAGTTACCAGAAAAATGTTTTGAGCTAGTTGGAGTAGGTGGGTGGCCACTGATATCTACTTGGATCAAAAGGTCAAATTTATTTAAGAAAATAATCGACCTTAATCCGCCGTGTTTTCTGAGTTGCATGCTTCACCCAGAGCTGGGCATTTAGGGTTTACCAAAACCTATGATTGGGTCAAACATTATTTTTTCTTGGACGATATGAAACATCAAATCGACACATTTTAGGGTGAAAGTGATACATGGCAATGCAATAAGGGTGAAACAATCAAAGTTCCAGGAACACTCCAACTGGTTGTTGGCATGTTTTTACAGGAAGAGTGTGCTTGTCATTGATGGCAAGAACAAAAACGACGATGGCGAACAGGAAAAGCATAAGCTCAGGAGGAGAAATGAACAGTATGAAGAGATCAAAGATCAGAAGGAAAAGCGTAAGATCAGGGTGAGAAGCCTCAACAACCGTTTGATCAATAAATTGACCGTGTTGATTGTCTAATATTATGGACATCAGTCATATGAGTGACTGTTGGAGGATCGTGACCATCACATATGCAAGCCAGATCAACGACATGGATGAATTGTAGAGAACGAAAGAAGAATTAAACAACTCGCTAGTTATAATCCCACAATTGGTCTAGATCATCAGATCTCATAAACCCAAATATCGACGATTGTGGTTGATCTACCAAATGATCAGATTAAGTCGTGACCGTCGGATGTGTAATCGCCAGATCAACGACATGGATAGATTGCGGAGATCAAAATGAGAATTAAATATCGTGCTATTTCCTATCCCGCAATTAGTCAGGACCATCAAATCTTATAGCCTCAAAGATCGACGATTGTGGTTGACTCACCAACAATGTACAACTTCAAATTGCGGAGTTTTGGTGACAAGTTAAATCACTCACAAGTTGTGGTTCTGCAACGATCCTTGATCGTTGATATGCTTCGAGTGTCTTCATGACCATTGGATCACTTTTAAGTGCAAGGACAGGATAAGATAGAAGAGCAGCACTAAAGATAGATCGAGCCATTGATCTAAGAACATGATCGACGAACAAAATTTGGTTCACGTCAAAATTTGTGAGGAGATTACTGTTCGGGGAATCTCACTTTGGAAGAATTGGCAACTTGAAAGTCGAATCACCCGAAGCCCAAAATCCGAAATGAATAAGGACCATAGGATCTAGAGAAAATGCGATGACAGTTAGATCAGGGAGAACCACGTCTACAAGGACATGTGGTAGACCAAGTTGGCAGACCACATCAGCAAGGACACATGGCACAATTAGGTGATGACAAGTGTCAAGTTGAATCGACACTTCAAGTATGTGCAAATCACAAATCTGAGTGACATATGGCAGCTACTCGGCTCGTGACACGTCAACAAGTGATGTAAGAAAGCTACATTACTCTGGGAGATTTACTTCAAGAGTTCCATCACCAACAAATGTCAAAAGTCCCGACGTCTCGAAGGACAAAAGTCTGAAGTCTCTCTTAGCCGTCGATCTAAGGTACATTTCGGGAGTTAGGACAATCGTTAGATCTAGGAGAAGTACAGATCTGATCCACTGTATCCGAGAACCGAGGATCGACAGTCGTTGGGTCAAGATATAAATGCATGAAGGTTAAGCTTTTGGATGAGCACAGGAGAGCGGACTTGTCAAAGTCCCGAAGTCCCAAAGTAAGCAGGGACCGTCCATCGTCAAGACTAACAGGTAGTGCACGATCCACAACTCTGGAGCGAATCACTTGGGGATTTTGTGGTTGGGAAGGAAACTGGATCTCCGAAGACCCAAGGGCTGAAGAAGATCCAGGCCGTTAGTTTCTAGAAGGACGCGTGGTAGAAATCTATGCATTTCGGGGAAAAACACTCCGGGAGAAAGTGAAGGAAGCGAAGTTGAGTTTTGAAATCCCTGAAGCCCAAAGAGTCAAAGGAGATGAGGACCGTCGATCTGTAGGAGGACACACGCCAACAGATCATGTACTCCAGTTGGAACACTTTAGGAAAAAGAGAGCAAGGAAAGTTGAGATTTACGAACCTCAAATACCCGAAGGGATTCTGACCGTTGATTCGAGAAGACCATGTGTCGATAGATCATGAATTCCGGGTGGAAGCACTATGGATAAAGAGGATTTTGAGAATCGAGACTCTCAAAGACTGAAAGGAGAAATCAATCTCGTCTGTCGGTTTGGAGGGCCACATGTCACTTGTTTGTTAAGACTTAGGAGGGCATGGATCCGAAGAAGAGGAAGGAAAGATGATAGATCAGAGCCATTGATCAAAGGAATCTATCAGAGACCATGAGATCAATGATCATGCATCATTGCAGGACCATAAATTGCTCGAAAGTTAATTTTCTGAAGGCCGACCACAATCAAAACCATGGTTTTGGAGAAAGGACACGTGGAGGCTCGAGGTAAATTATGGGGAGACAAGTAGTTTGATCTCAAACCA
Source organism: Picea sitchensis (assembly GCA_010110895.2). Lineage (NCBI taxonomy): Eukaryota > Viridiplantae > Streptophyta > Pinopsida > Pinales > Pinaceae > Picea > Picea sitchensis. The sequence continues at coordinate 387,042 of SNQJ01S0002103.1, read as the reverse complement.
CCTTTGGTCATGCCCTCATTTGCATGGTCACATGATAACATCGCCCAAGGTCACATCAACGAAATATAGGGGAAGGAGCTAGTGCTGCTAGGCTCCACATTGGAGGTTACGCATTGAAGAGTCAAAAATCCTCTGTGTGTATAATCCAATGACACTGATGAAACCAAATTTGATCGAAGGGTTTTTGTTTCACTTCATGGTTTCTTGATCAGTTACACTAATTGAATCATTGTTCTGGGGCATTGGAATCATGGCTCTTGAACGTTCTGAGATTCCCGGCATGGGCGTTGGAGATTTGGAGTGTAACAGATGATGAGAGAAGGAATAAAGGAAACATGTCGTGATAGAGGTAGGTGTTTGTTTCTTGGTAAAACAATTTGAATTGTATGTGATCAAGAAGACAGTAGGAACATAGTGTGAAAGATGCATATATGAAGAACATAAGCTAGACAGAGCATAAATGGTGAAAACATCAGACAATATGAAAACTTAAGCACAAGAAGATGCGAGCAGGAACACACTGATGCAAGCAGAGAAGAGCAGTGTAGCCGAACAATGATGAGACTGGTAAACCATTGATAAATATTGTATCACTGTAATAAATTTCAGAAAGCAAAGATTTATATCTTAGGGTGGTAGGGTGGTGATAGGGAGGATTGTTGTCCTCATAGTTTCAAGTGGGTTCTTGAACACATGGAGTTGTAGCTTCCATTTGGTTGCAACCAGAAAAACCAGGGTGGTAGGGTGGTGCAAGGGATAACTATTGTTCTCTGCTGTACAGGTTGGTGCCTGTGTGACTGGAAGTTGGTGCTTCCAACTAGTTGGTGCTGGAACACTCAGGGAGTTGGTGCTTCCTTCTAGTGGGTTCTAGAGAAACTAGAGAGTTGGTGCTCTCAACAAGTTGCAAATTGTAAAACATAGGTGGCAGCCTCACATTGAGTTGGTGCTCAAAGATAAATGATGTACAGAACATAAAAAGACTCCCTATAATTCAAAGAAGAAGAGGTTTTATCCCTTTATGGGTTTCCTCAGGAATATTGTTTATGTATACTTCATGTGTGTGATTGATGTTGAATACTCTATTGCTTACTTCCCTGAATTATTGTGATCATCATTGAGTGTTCTGTAATGAGTTTAAAATGGGTATTATTGTTTAAGCACATTAACAACTGATTCACCCCCCGCCCCCCCTCTCAGTTGTATAACAATTGGTATCAGAGAAGGTTCCTTTTATTTAAGGGTATATCCTAGAGCTTAAACATGACAATCCATGAAGGAACTTCAACCAATAAGGCCCCCCTGTTCAATGGAACAAAATTTACCTTCTGGAAAGTTAGGATGAGAACCTACATAATGGCTTTAGGTGTAGATGTCTGGGATGTGTTAGAGACTAGTTATGTGAAGCCAGTTGTACTAGCTTCTAAGGATGACAATCTAGAATTCAGCTTCAACACTAAGGCTATGAATTCTATTATGAGTTGGCTTGCAGAAGAAAAATTTGTAAAAGTTATGCACTTAGAATCTGCCGAAGAAATGTGGGACAAACTCATTAGCAATTATGAAGGTAATGATAAGGTAAAGGGTGCCAAGCTTCAAACCTACATATTACAATTTGAACAACTAAATATGAAAGAGGATGAAACTATTGGAAAGTGCTTTCTGAGAGTTGAATAACTAGTAAATGCAATGAAAGGACTTGGTGAAAAAATTCAGGAAGTCTCTTTAGTCCAGAAAATTTTGAGATCTCTGCCAGATAGGTTCAACCCAAAGGTCTCTGCTATAGAAGAACTTAATGATCTAAAATCTCTGCCTATTGATCAACTCCTAGGAACTCTGACTGGTTATGAGATGAGGATAGGTAAATATAAACCCACCTTTAGAGAAGCATCATTTAAAGCAGATAAGAATGAGGATTCTGAGCCTGATGAAATTGAAGCTAAATTTGTGAGAAGACTAAAGAAAGGATTAGGCAAGTACCAAGACAAGTTTCCCTTCAAATTTTTTAACTGTGGAAAGATAGGTTACTTTGCATCTAAGTGTCCACACAAGAAGAAGGACCAAAACTCTGAAGGTGAAGAGAAGTACAAATCCAAGATATTTGGTAAAAATAAAATTTTATGTGTAAACAATGATGACTCTTCAGGAGACACAGATATTGACTCTTCTTGTGAAGATAAGGTTAATGACTTTATGCTTATGGACAAATAGGATTATGATAATAAAAGCACAAGAAGTGATGTTAATGATGAATAAGATGTGGTTGAATTGGAAGGAGAACTGATCAGTTCCCTAGAAGAAATCGCTAGACTCATATTTAAGAAGAAAAATAAAAACTAATTACTGATACAATTCGAGAAAGACAGTTGTTAACGGGTAAATTGGTAGATGTGGACATGAAGTAATCCCCCTAGATCCACCTGGATCTAGAACAAAACAAGATGGAACGCGACGCTTTCCCTAGGTTTCAACCATTGATTTTAACTACCAAAGAAGGAATAGATAGCATACCTTATGAATTGCTTCCTTATGTCTTTGTTGATCCTGCTTTGCTCCAATGCTCTTGTGAGATCAGATCTGTAATAACACAAATCAACCAACGTGAAAGCAACAATAGTGAAATTCAATGACAACCTAAACATGTGATCAAGGAGTCATGTAATAAAATATCAATCATTTTATGGGAAAGAGACATACCACCTTATTATATTAATGAAATGTAGAAGATACAACCGAAACGCCTTGATGTCGCAAGTTCCTTTTTAGTGGCCCTTCGTTCTAACACACACATATATCTGTTCCGACGTTTGCATGAATATTTCTCTCAAAATCTTGATAGATGAATGGAGACCTCAAGCATCACTTGAAATGGGATACTTCACACAGTCTTCAGCCTATTCTTTCTTCAGTCTCTATGCTTCTTTATGCTTGTACCTCTAACCTTTTCCATGAGAAGCCTATCATTATATAGGAAAATTTGAAGTGGTTAAAGAGATGAGGATGATCCCATCAAATCAGAGAAGTTAGTAGGATTGTAACCATACAGATGCCACCTCATATTTCCAGAAGATTCCACTTCTAGAAGCTGTTAGAACTTCTTTCCTCTTTTAGTTTTAAAGCGCCACCGTGACCTGCCTATATAGAAGCCTGTAGAAATACCGCAGGCTGACTATAGTGCAGCATGCAGAAATCAAGGATTTTCGCACTGTGTAAAAGGACAGCCTGTGGCGGCCTTTCAGAATTTTATCTTGCAAGAGGGGAAAGAGGTTTCTTTTCTCAGGCAAAAGATTATATTGGGAACCTGAACACATGTTTATGTAATCATCATCAGGGTGACCAAAATAATGTGTAACAACAGTAAAAAACCCGATGAAGACTTTTCCCTGCTAAAAGTGGAATTAGAAGAAGCAAAGAAAATAGAGGACATTTTGAAACAACAGTTATAAGAGAAGAAGGCAAGATGTGAAGCCTTGGAAGAAGAGGTAGTAAAAACCAGAAAAAAGATGGAGAAGTTTAAAGCATTATATCTCCAAAATTTTCCAAGCATTAAAGCCTCAACAAAAGTAAACGACATTTTAAGCAAACAAAGATCTCCTTTGTTGAAGACTGGGTTAGGTTATGTAAGTGGTTCAAGCAACAAAGAGCCAATAAAGATGATCAAGTTTCAAGTCAACAGACAATAATACCATGTGAGTACTCTGCCACCAAAAGATAATAAAGACAAGATGATCCTTGATAAAAAAACAAAGATATCAGAAGATGGAGCAACAAATGCCAAAAATAAGGTCATCCTTTAGGTACCAAAATTTCTTCCATGGTTATTGTTTTTACTGCTCTAATTTTGGTCGTAAGATTGCAAATTGTCAAATTAAGTTTAGACATGAAACTGAGGAGATCAAGAAATAAACAATCTTTGCAACATAGAACTGAACAACCAATGAGTAGACAAAGTTGCACCAATCACTTTGACCTATTGAACAATGACCTCAAATGCTATAACTATCATAACTTCGGCCACAAAGCTGCAAACTACCATATGAAAAATTACAAAGCAGATCCAAGGATAAAACCCTTAGCTAGAAATGCCAACACATGGAAAAAGAAAGATAGTGAAAAATATGGTCTAGTACTTTCAGCTCAAAAACAAAAAGACCCCTGGTATATAGACAGTGGATGTTCCAAGCACATGACTGGGGACAAGGATAAGTTTCTATCTATAAGTAAAAGCAAAACAATAAATGTGACCTTTGGAAATGATGAACTAGGTAAAATCAAGGGTAAAGGGATGGTGAGTTTGAGTAATGGTAAAGGAAAAGCCTAGGATGTTCTTCTTGTAGATGGACTGAAACATAATTTTCTCAGTGTAAGTCAAATGTGTGACAGAGGATGTGAAGTGGTGTTCACTTCCAAAGATTGTAAGATAAAGTCTGTAAACTCTGGACAAGTGGTGACTAAAGGCATAAGGACATATAATAATGTATATGTGCAGAAAGAAGATAGAGAAGAGTGTCATCTAAGAAAACACGATGAAATATAGTTATGGCATAAGAGACTTGGACATCTAAAATTTGACCACTTAATCAAGCTCAAACATCTTGAGGCAGTAAAAGATCTTCCAATAATATCAAAGCCACAAGATTTTGTGTGTAAACCCTGCCAAGTAGGAAAGCTAACCAGGACACAGTTTAAATCCAAGAGCTCTAGTTCAACAGAGAAACCACTACAATTAGTTCATATGGATTTATGTGGACCATCAAGACAGGAAGACACAGGGAAGGAAAACTACTTCATGATGATCATTTATGATTACTCCACAAACTATTTAATTTGAACGTTTTTGCGACGAAGTAGAGATGGATTTTCGTTGGCATAGAGTCGTTTTTGCGACCAAGATAAAAAAAAAATTTCGTCAGAATTCATTCGTCAGTCTAGAGACCACACATGGATCTTTTCCAGTCTAGCGATCGGAAAAAGAAGCCTATTCACAATAGGGAAATGTTCTGCTAGCAACAAATTTTAGTCGGTCAAACGGCTAATATTAGTTGCAAGAACGACCAAACCATCAGTTAAAAAGGTCAAAAGAAGGAGGATCAGTTAGTCACTAACTGACTAACGACGAACAGGTTGGTTGCTCTAGCGACTAACAGGTTAGTCGCTAAAGCGACCAACTTGTTGATGTTGTGACCAATTTTCTATACTAGCGACGAACAGGTTGGTCGCTCTAGCGACGAACAGGTTAGTCGCTAAAACGACTAACTTGTTGATGATTGCGACCAATTTTCTATACTAGCGATGAACATGTTGGTTTCTCTAACAACTAATAGGTTGGTCGCTAAAGCGACAATATTGGGGTATTTAAAAAAAAAAAAATTGCCATTCACATAGGATCTATGAAAATCTGACCATTCACACTTCCTTCATTGCACTTATCCCTAAAGTTGAAAAGTCAAATTCCTTTGAGGATTTTCGTCTGATATCATCGTGCAACTTCATTTACAATATCCTTTCTAAAGTGATTGCTGCATGTTTGAAAATAATCTTATCAAAGGTTATATCAGTGGAACAATTTGGGTTCTTTGGAGGTTGATTCATACACAAGGGAGTGGGATATACATAGGAAGAACTACACACTATTATTTGGTCTTCGTTTTGTTAGAGACATACATATGTACAAATAAATTTTGGATCTATTATGTAAGGTGACAGGTATGGAGGTCAATCTCCTAAAATCCTCCATAAGTTTCAATGAGTTGCAAGATGAAGTAACATACATGATCCACCATCTGCAATATAGGGTGGTCTAGATGCAAAATGAACTAAAATATTTTGGTTTTATACTAAAGCCCTATGGCTACGGTATCAAGGATTGGAGATGGATTCTAGGGAAAATAGAAGGGAGGATACATTTTTGGTGCCACAAATGGTTGTTGAGGGGCAATTGATTGACATTAGTAAAAGAAGCGTTAGAGGCAATCTACATGTATTGTATGCGATGCTTTTGGCCCATATACACAATGAGGTTTTAGATAAAATATGAAGGCTTTGCTTTGAGTTCATGTGGAAGGGAAATAAGGACAAAATGGGATATCACTTGGCTCATTGGAAAATAATTGCAAGGCCAAAAAATCAAGGAGGATGGGGATTAAAGAAGTTACCACCCTTCGAAAAAGCACTTGTTGCCTAGAGCCTTTGGAATTTGATGGTTTAAGGAAGCACATAATCTATAAGAAATATATGGATTCGAGGATGGG
>SNQJ01S0002103.1:365379-380784 GCA_010110895.2 Picea sitchensis | reverse complement strand
TTCAACTTGTTCTTCAGTATTATCTCTATGAAAACGTCTCCTGCTAGGCGACATCACATTCTTAGGATGATTTTTCTTTAATAAAAACAATGGAAGCAATAAAATACAGTTAGAGTATATCAAAAATATTATTTTGAAAGATACATTAAAAAAAAACAATTAATGTATAATACCCTTAAAAATCTATAATAACTAATTACTTACCATGGGACGATATTCATTGCCCCCTTCAACGTGCCCATTATCCCTATAATGTTTTTCAACTATTTTTAAAGGTAGTATTCTTCCATTAAAACCCCTGCATTCACAACAAGGGCAATAACATTTCCCATCACCATGAATCACCATGTGTCGCTTTAACATAACAAGCTCTCTTTTCTCGTCTGGAATTGACATTGTAATTACCTATTACAACAAATCCATTGAAACATTATAAGTACAATATACAAATCTATTCAAATAATTTGGTATATATTTAGATATTTGTAATGAAAATTATACAGCATGTTCAGATAAAATTAGGGACAAAGCATGAATCCTAAAAGCATGAAACATTAAGAAGAGGAGGTGGATCTATTATCAACCAAAATCACACTATATAATATTAAGTCCCTAACAAAAATTAGGGTAGCTTTAGGGATACACAAGAGTAGTGATGCCCAATCTCAACAAAAAAGCCACTGCTCTTCACTTCTAGTTGGTTCTTTTCCAACTCAAGGAGGAAACCCTAAATGTAAATTTACTAACGCAAGGATACTTAGATATTCAAGAAGTTCCATGAAATATAAGAACAAAATTAGAGTGATTGAATCTAATTAGAGTGATTGTAGCTGAATCAATAATCTTTTTACTCTATCAAAAGTGGATAAACCATAAAATCTTTCAAAGGAATTAAAATAAACCATAAAATTTTATTTAAGGAGTGAAAATAAACCATAAAATAGTTCAATAGCACCAAATTACTAAAATCACACAGAATTTTTTTTAGTACTAACCTTCAAAATCTCAGCTATGTAGAGTCTGATCAATTCAATGTTTCTCTTCTTGGAAGAGAATTGAAATCAAGATTTCATAAAAAACCAGAACACCAATGCATCAGAACACCTGAATGATTTTCGCAACTGTAGAAAATGATTGTCGCAACTATAGAAAATTTGTCGTAACTGAGATATATATAGGATTGATTTGTCGTAAATGACTGTTGATTCTCACACGTGCCATTGTTGGTCGCTATAGTGACTAACTGGGGGTTGGTCGCTCTACCGACCAACTTTCGTCATTAAAACAACCAACATTTGGACCCCGAAAAAAAAAGTATATTTAGTCCAAAAAAAGAAAAAAAAATACGACGAAATTTTAAACCGTCGTAATATTTCATCGTAATTTGCACCCAATGTAGTAGTGACACTCACTTGGGTTTCTTTTCTCAAAGAAAAAGCTGAAGCATTTGAGAAATTTAAAATATTTAAGGCTTTAACTGAGAATTAAACATGCAACAGGTTAAAGGAAATAAGATCAGATAGAGGAGGAGAATTTATGTCAAGTGATTTCAAGGAATTCTGTGATAAACATGGGATCACGAGAGAATACACAATCCTAGGAACTCCACAGCAAAATGGAGTAGTTGAGAGGCAAAATAGAACAACTCAACAAATGGCCAGGTCAATGATGAATGAGAAGAACATTGGTCAAACCTACTGGGTAGAAGCAATACACACATCAGGCCATATTCTTAATAAAGCCCACCTTAGACCACACAGTGACAAGACACCTTATGAAATGTGGCATGGAAGACTTGCTTCAATCAAACACTTCAAAGTCTTTGGGAGTAAGTGATACATAAAGAATAATAATGAAAACCTTGACAAGTATGATGACAAGGCTGATGAAGGCATCTTCTTAGGATATGCTACCAATAGTAAATGATATAGATGCTTTAATAAAATATTGTCTAAATTAGTTGATTACATTGACTTAAAGGTTGATGAAGGAGTCCCAGTAAGAGAGGTGAGAAATATTGAGTCTGCTACAGAGGACACAACTGAAGCTGAAGATGATCAGGTCCAAGAATCAGAAAAATAAGACTTTGAGTCAAATGAAAATACAAATACTCAGGCAGACTCAAATCAACAGACATCAACAAATCCTTCCTCTAGAATTACTCAAAAGAATCATCATGCAAGTCAGATAATTGGTGAGAAAGACAAAGGTGTGCAAACCAGAAGAAGGAAAATCTAAGACACTGAGCGATCACATATAGCCTTCATATCCATGGTGGAACCCAAGAACTTTAATGAAGCCAACGAAGATGACCATTGGGTTAAATCCATGAATGATGAACTTGACCAGATTGAGAAAAACAATACTTGGGAGATGGTTCCTAGACCTGAAGGTAAAAATGTCATAGGTTCCAAATGGGTCTTTAACAATAAATTGAATGAGCAGGGACAAATTGTCAGGAACAAAGCAAGACTGGGCTGTAAGGGCTATACACAAGTTGAAGGACAGGATTGAGATGAAACCTTTGCACTAGTGGCAAGATTGGAAGCCATCAGAATGTTTCTTGCCTATGCATGTCATAATAACTTTAAAGTATAACAGATGGATGTTAAGTCAACATTTCTTAATGGATATCTAGAAGAAGATGTATATGTGGAGAAACCTGAAGGATTTTCATTGACAGATAATCCTGACTATGTTTATAAGTTGAAAAAGGAATTATATGGTCTAAAACAGGCACCACGAGCCTGGTATTATAGACTGGACAAATTTCTACAGGACAAAGGGTTCAAGAAAGGTACCGTTGACAGTAATCTATACATTAAGTCTAAAGGTGATGATTTATTAGTTGTTTTGGTTTATGTAGATGACATTATTTTTGGATGCACCAATGACCCTTCAGTTTAGTGGTTTTCTAATTCAATGCAGACTGAGTTTGAGATGTCCATGATAGGAGAACTGCCATATTTTCTTGTTTTATGAATCAATCAGAGTTCTGCAAGGATATTTATCTCTCAAGAAAAGTATTTGAAAGAGATGTTAAAGAGTTTTCAGATGGAAGATGCTACGCCTGTGAGCACACCTATGGTGGTTGGTTGCAAGCTCAATAAATATGATATTTCACCTAATGTCGATCAAAGAACATATAGATCAATGATAGGAAGTCTTATGTACATCACATCATCCCATCCTGATATAATGCAAGTTGTTGGAATGGTAGGTTGTTATCAGTCTGCTCCTAAACAAAGTCATTTAGTAGATGTCAAAAGGATATTCAAATATTTGAAGGGTACAATGGCATATGGTCTTTGGTATCCTAAAAAAAATAAAATCAATTAACTGCATATTCAGACGTTGATTGGGAAAACTGTTTGATGAGAGAAAGAGCACCAGTGGAGGTGCATTCTTCTTAGGTGATTCGTTAGTAGCATGGCTTAGTAAGAAGCAAGGATCTATTTCATTATCAACTATAGAGGCATAGTACATTGATGTTGCTACCTGTTGCACTTAGATCTTATGGATGATACAAACTCTTGCATATTTGAAGGTCACTTATACTGATCCAATTCCATTTCACTGTGATAACATTAGTGCCATTAGTGTCTCCAAGAATCCCGTTCTGCATTAAAAAATGAAGCATATACCAATAAAGTATCATTTTCTCAAAGAGAAGGTTACCAACAGAGTTGTTGAGATGAATTATATTCCTTCCAAAAAACAAATTGCATACATCTTTACTAAACCCTTAGCCAAGACACCATTTGAATATCTCCGTCAGAAGCTCGGTGTCATCCCTTCTCTCACCTAAGAGAGTCCATCCTGTCAGGGGGAGTATGTGTTGGTCGAATATATGATACCTCCAAAAAGTACTGCAACAACTCAGGGGGAACATGTTTTCTTTGAAATTGATGTCAAAGGGGGAGAAAAGGTGTGGTCTGGATGCTACAGTTGGAGGTCTAAGCATAATAGTGAAACCTTTCAGGGTTGCCATCAATGCCAAAGGGGGAGATTGCTTGGATGTTTTTACAAGAAGAGTGTGCTTGTCATTGATGGAAAGAAAAACAACAACGATGGTGAACAGGAAAAGCATAAGCTTAGGAGGAGAAGCGAACAATATGCAGAGATCAAAGCTCAAAAGGAAAAGCATAAGATCAAGGTGAGAAACCTCAACAGCCGTCCGATCAAGAAATTCAACATGTTGATTGTCCAATATTATGGAAATCGATTATATGAGTGACCATGGGCTTGAGGGTCGTTGGAGGATCGTGACAGTCGGATCTACAAGCCAAATCAACGACAGGGATGAATTGTAGAGAGCGAAAGAAGAATTAAATAACTCGCTAGTTCTAATCTCGCAATTAGTCTAGATCGTGAGATATCACAAACCCAAATATCGACGATTGTGGTTGATATAACAAATGATCAGATTAAGTTGGATTAATTTGTGACTGTCAGATGCGCAATCATCATATCAATGACAGGGATAGATTGTGAAGATCGAAAGGAGAATTAAATATCGTGTTATTTCCAATCTCACAATTAGTCAGGACCGTTAGATCGTATAGCCTCAGAGATTGACGATTATGGTTGACTCACCAACAACGCACAACTTCTAATTGCGGAGTTTTGGTGACGAGTTAAATCACTCGCAAGTTGTGGTTTTGCAACCATCCTTGATCGTTGATCTGCTTCGAGTGTCTTCATGACCGTTGGATCACTTTGAAGTGGGAGGACATGATAAGCTAGAAGAGCAACACCGAAGATAGATCGATCCATCGATCTAAGAACATGATTGACGAACACCATTTGGTTCACATCAAAAGTTGCGAGGAGGTTACTGTTTGGGGAATCTCACTTTGGAAGAATTGGCAACTTGAAAGTTGAGTTACCCGAAGCCTGAAATCCGAAATGAATAAGGACCATCGGATCTGGAGAAAATGCGATGACCGTTAGATTAGGGAGAACCACATCTACAAGGACATGTGGCAGACCACGTTAGCAAGGACACATGGCGCAATCAGACAATGACAAGTGTCAAGTTGAATCGACAATTAAGGTACATGAAAATCATGAATCTGAGTGACATGTGGCAACTACTCAGCTTGTGACACGTCAACAAGTGACGTAAGCAAGCTACGCCACTCCGAGATATTTACTTTGGGAGTTTCATCACCAACAAATGTCAAAAGTCCTGAAGTCCCGAAGGACAAAGGTCCGAAGTCGCTCTCAGCCATCAATCTAAGGTACATTTCAGGAGTTAGGACAACGGTTAGATCCAGGAGAAGTATAGATATGATTCGTTGTATCTGAGCACCGAGGATCAACGGTAGTTGGATCGAGAGATAAATGCACAAAGATTAAGCTGTTGGATGAGCGCAGGAGAGCGAACTTGTCAAAGTCTCGAAGTAAGCAGGGATCGTCCATCGTCAAGACTGACAGGTGGCGCATGATCCACATCTCCGGGGTGAATCACTTCGGGAGTTTGTGGTTGGGAAGGAAACCAGATCATCGAATACCCGAGGGATGAAGAAGATTCAGGCCATCGGTTTCCAGAAGGACGCGTGAAAAAAATATGTGTAGTTCAGGGAAAAACACTCTGGGAGAAAGTGAAGGAAGCAAAGTTGAGTTTTGAAATCCCCAAAGCCCGAAGAGCTGAAGGAGCTGAGGACTGTCAATCTGTAGGAGGACATATTTCAATAGATCATGTGCTCTGGTTGGAACACTCAGGGAAAAATAGAGCAAGAAAAGTTGAGATTTTCGAACCCCAAATACCCGAAGGGGTTGTGACCATTGATTCGAGAAGACCATGCGTCGATAGATCATGAATTCTGGGTGGAAGCACCGTAGAGAAAGTGGAGTTTGAGAATCGATACTCCCGAAGCCTGAAAGGTGAAATCGATCTTGCCCGTTGGTTTGGAGGGCCACACGTCACTTGGTCACTAAGACTTAGGAAGGAGTGGATCTGGAGAAGAGGAAGGAAACATGATAGATTAGAGTCATTGATCGAAGGAATCTATTAGAGATTGAAATATCGATGATCACACCTGATTGTTGGACCAAAAATTGCTCAGAAGTTAATTTTCTGAAGGCTGGCCATAATCAAAACCACGGTTTTCGAGAAATGACACATGGAGGCTCGAGGTAAATTGTGGGGTGAAAAGTAGTTTGATCTCAAACCACCTTTGACTGTGCCCGCATTCACATGGTCACATGATAGCATCGCCCAAGGTCAAATCAACGAAAGATAGGGGAAGGAGATAACACTGCTAGGCTCCACATCAAATGTTACACATTGAAAAGTAAAAAATCCTCTGTGTGTATAATCCAACGACGTTGATCAAACCGAATCTGATCGAAGGGTTGTTGTTTCACTTTGTGGTTTCTTGATCACTTACGATTCATTTACAATAACTGAATCATTTTTCTAGGGCGTTGGAATCATGTCTCTTGAGCGTTATGATATTCCCAGCATGGGCGTTAGAGATTTGGAGTGTAACAAATGATGAGAGAAGGAATAAAGGAAACATGTTGTGACAGAGGCAGGTTTTTGTTTCTCAGTAAAAAAAATCAAACTGTATGTGATCAAGAAGACAATATGAACAGAGCGTGAAAGATGCAGAGATGAAGAACATAAGTTGGACATAGCAGAAATGGTGAAAACAACAGACTGTACGAAAACTTAAGCGCAAGAAGATGCGAACAGGAACACACTGATGTAGGCAGAGCAGAGAAGTGTAGTTGAATAGTGATGAGTCTGGTAATCCATTGATAAATATTGTATCACTGTAATAAATTTCAGAAAGCAAAGATTTATATCTCAGGGTTGTAGGGTGGTGCTAGGGAGGACTGTTGTCCTCAGAGTTTCAAGTGGGTTCTTGAACATAGGGAGTTGTAGCTTCCATTTGGTGGCAGCTAGAAAAACTAGGGTGGTAGGGTGGTGCAAGGGAGAACTATTGTTCTCTATTGTACAGGTTGGTGCCTGTGTGACTGGAAGTTGGTGCTAGAACACTCAGGGAGTTGGTGCTAGAGAAACTAGAAAGTTGGTGCTCTCGACAAGTTGCAGCTTGTAAAACAAATGTAGTAGCCTCACATTGAGTTGGTGCTCAAATATAGATGATGTACAGAACATAAAAATATTGCCTACCATTCGAAGAAGAAGAGGTTTTCTCCCTTTATGGGTTTCCTTAGGAATATGTGTTTCTGTATACTTCATGTGTGTGATTGATGTTGAATACTCTATTTCTTACTTCCCTGAATTATTGTGATCATCATTGAGTGTTCTATAATGAGTTTAAAATGGGTATTATTGTTTAAGCATAGTAACAACTGATTCACCCCCCCTCCTCTCAGTTGTCTAACACCGCTCTCGATTCCCCTGCTATTTGGAGGGATATTTCTATGGATTTCATTGTTGGCTTACCTAAATTAGACAATAAGTTGGTCATCATGGTGGTAGTAGATCGTCTTTCCAAATATGCTCATTTATATGCTCTTCAACACTCGTTCATCACATTCACATTGGATCACATTTTTATGGAAAATATATTCAAACTCCATATCATTCCTCATTCTATTGTCTTTGTCTGAGATCCAACTTTCACGAGCAATTTTTTGCAAGAATTGTTCAGGCTCCAGGGAACCCAATTGCAACTCAACATCGCCTATCATCCCAAGACTGATGGACAAACTGAAGCTGTCAACAAATGTTTGGGAACATATTTGTGGTGTTTTGCATCCGATAGACCAAATTGGTGGGCTCAGTGGTTACCCCTAGTTGGATGGTGGTACAACACATCTTACCATACTACCACTCGCATGACTCCTTTTGAAGCAATCTACATGAAACATCCATCGTCGGTTCTCTCATACATGCCAGGTGTCTCCAAGGTTCAAGAGGTTGACAACAATCATGGAGTCTGAGTGGCCATTCTTCGTATCCTCAAAGAAAATTTGGTCATAACTTAGAATTGCATGAAGTAACAAGCAGATTAGGATCATTCCAAATGTTTATTCACTTAAGGGGACCTAGCATTTATTTGTTTTCAACCTTATAAGCATACTTCACTTAAAGTTGAAAAATTTCATAAACTTGCCCCCAAATTTTATGGTCCTTATACAATTCTCAAGCGAGTGGGGCTCGTGGCATTCCAGTTAGCTCTGCCTAGTCATTCTAAGCTCCATATTGTTTTTCATGTCTAATGCTTAAAGAAAGTGATTTGAACTAAGTGATAGACTCAAACCAATCTCCCTAAGTTGGATGAAGAAGGTTCCATTTGGTTGCAACCACAAGTAGTCTTGGACCATCGAGAGTGTCGTCTCCATCAATGCACCATCAAGAAAGTGTTAGTTATGTGAAAAGATACAACTCCAAAAGATGCCACATAGGATTTGACTACCATTATGCAACAATTTCCTCATCTCAAGCCTCAAGGACACAGTTTTTATTCAAGGGGGAGGGCATGTTAGGGACCTGACCTACCTATCCCCTCATGTAGGTAGAATAATATATTTTCCATGTAATAAAATCCGACATTAGTAAATAAGGCCTATTTAATAATGTGAACAAATCTAATGTAAGAAGACTTTATAGAAATTTCCACTTCTAGAAAGATCTTCCTCTAGAATGTTCTTTAGAAGAAACAATTAGTATAAATAGGAGTAGAATGCATGATGAAGTCTTGTCTTGAAAATTATTGTAATAGGGCTCTGCTCTACTAGAGGTTTCTCCCTCGAAGAGGCAAATGAACTTGGCTTTCTATAAATAAAGGTATCATTTTGGTGTTGTGGTTCTCTATATTTTGTTGTTCTGCTGGTATTTGCTGCAATATTTTTTTTTCTTCTGCTTATTATAATACACATGGTACCTAACAACTTTATTCAAATAACTTCAAACCAATTTACAAATGAGGAGGAAACTCTTATTTATAGATGAAGAGCTCAACAACTTGTACAAAAAAATAGCACTAAATATCTAACAAATATTAGATCTATGCCAAGAAACTAATATCTTCTAACAAACAAAGGAGGATCTAGTCAACAATAATAAAACATGGTGGATTAATTCGATTCCCTCAAGCACGCTTTGACCCACGCTCCCTTGCTACACCCTCTGGAGTATACAAGGGACTATATCCTTTACTTGGCTGCCTCCGCTTCCACTATTGTGATGGTGTTAGTTCAGGAGGACCCCAACGGCGAAGAACATGTGATTTACTACCTGAGCAAAAGTCTATCTGGACCCGAGCTCTGATATTCACATGTCGAGAAACTAGCTCTGGCAGTCGTCATTGTTGTCCAGATATTCCACCACTACATATTATTACGCACCACCACCGGCATCGCAGACTCCAACCCCATGTACCACGTCTTGACACGTCAAGTACTTGGGGGAAAATATTCAAAATGCATCGTTATTCTTCAAGAATTCGATCTTGAGTTTACGAAGGCCAAGGCCAAAAAATCCCTGGTGTTTGCAGAGCTTATCTGTGCTCTCCCTTGTGCCGATGAAAACATTGAACCTAGAGATTCTCTCCCTGATGAATCTATTTTCCTCATCAGCACTTCCGATCCTTGGTATGGAGACATTCTCCTCTACCTTCAAACCCAATGTTTTTAGCCCAACATTTCTCGCGAAGAGCGTCGACGTATTCGTCACCACTCTCGTCGTTATCTCATCATCGACGACACCTTGTATCGTCGCGGTATCGACACCATCCTTCAACGATGTCTGATTCACGAGGAGGCTGAACGCGTTTTGAATGATTGTCTCCTTGGTGCCTATGGAGGTCACCTCTCCGGGATGGCCACAGCCCAAAAAATCCTATGTGCCAGCTACTTTTGGCCCTCGATTTTCAAAGATTGCATCGAGGCCGTCAAAAAATGCCCACCCTGCCAACTCTTTAACAAGAAGACATGCACCCACCCTACTGCGCTGCACCCCATTATCGCCATCGACCCCTTTTCCAAGTGGGGTATCGATTTCATGCAGTGTAAGCCTACCTCAGCCGGGGAGCACGGTTACATTATCGTCGTCGTCGACTACTTCACCAAATGGGTTGAGGCTATGCCTACCTTCCGGAACGATGGTCGTACTGCATCTCTGTTCCTTTTCAACCATATCATAACTCATTTTGGTGTACCATGTGCCATTGTCACTGATCATGGTGCACACTTCAAAAACCAGAGGATGAGCGAGTTACATGTCAAATTGGGTTTTAGCCATGAAAACTCATCCCCTTACTACCCACAGGCCAACATACAAATTGAAGCCATCAACAAAGTCCTAAAAACCATGATCCAACGCATGGTAGGGGAAAACAAAACATTGTGGCATTTACAACTTTTCTGCGCTCTCTGGGCCTATCGTACCTCTGTGAAAACTTCAACTAGATTCACCCCTTTCCAGTTGGTCTATGGCATTGAATTCGTCCTACCAATCGAGTGTGAGATTCCATCACTCAAACTGAAAGTAGAAATCCTGCCCCATACTTCTGCTGAAGAAGAACGATTCTTGTATCTATCCAAATTGGACGAAACATGTCGTGATGCTGCTCTCACTAATGAGACACATCAGAAACGAATTAAGAGTCAATACGACAAATCCGTCCACCCTCGGAATTTTGCAGAAGAAGACTTAGTCCTCGTTTACGACCAAGCTCACGACAAATTGGGGACAGGAAAGTTAGAACCTCTGTGGCATGGTCCTTACATCGTGAAGCGTGTTCTACATATAGGTGCCTACGAATTAGTTGATCATGATGGAATTTCCTTAGGAGAGCCTCAAAACGGGCTTTACCTTAAAAAGTACTATGCCTAGATCACCTAGCATCTGTACTTTGTACATTATTGTATTTTAGTTTGGTGTGTCTATTTCTTTCGCATGCTCGAGTCTTTACCGTTGCCACTCATGATTGTGCTTGTGTTTTCATGCGCAGATGACATCTTCCTTTCCTATCTTTTTTGGGTTCGTGGATGGCGCTAGTCGACATACCCAGAACATTGCTTTGGCAGCATGGGTTATTTACCAATTTGATGAGGTGGTGAGTTCAGGAGGTATTTGCTTAGGACCAGCAACCAACAATATGGTAGAATATCACACTGTCATCGGACTGTTGACCCAAGCCTCCTCCCTAGGTATCTCTCGTATCGTTGTTTAATTAGACTCCCAACTCGTGGTCTATCAACTCAACCGTATCTACTCTATCCGTAGTCCTATCCTGCTACGTCTCCACTTACAAGTTCGCCGCCTTGAACGAATGTTCGATTACATTGAATATAGACACATTCCAAGAGAACTTAATAGTGTTTCGGATTCGTTAGATAATTATATCATGGATCGGTATCTTTCCCACATATAAGAGTTAAGGAAAGAAAAACTGTACATTACATGTAAATTAAAACACATCACAGACATCATCGTGTACAAATCATTAGCACTGTAAAAACTCGAAACTGTATATCTATATCTATATATATATATATATGGCGTGACTGAAATGTTTGGATTACATCAAAAAGTATGTAAAAGAGAAAACTATTGGGTCTTTCCACCCATACAACATCGCCTGACAAGGCAAATAAAAATACGATCACTGGAGAGACTCTAATCTCCCCGCACTACATTTTGTTGCAAGTAACACATCACCGCGCGCACTACGTGCCTCAACGGAGAATTGATATTATTTGGTACTCCCACAGTATGCCTTTGCATATGTAAAGGCACTTCTCCCCTCTGCAGAGGAGGAATTCCCATCGTAAGGCCTTGGAGGTTTCTTTCAACCTCCAGGAGACCTATCACTGGTACTACCGAATCTACTGCAACTGGGACACCCCCACGACATCCCGGTATCGGTATATTGGCCGGGCGCACTGCTCCCTTGTCTGCATGTTGAAGACAATACATCTGTTAAAACTCTTCCACATACCCAAAAATATATATATATATACATCAAAAACTTTAAAAATAAAAACTAGGCAAGGTATGGCTCAGTCTCTTACCTGACACATCCCAGTTTTCCCCCGTGGGTAAAATCAAATCCATACTCCCGCGGAAATCTACCTCAGCATACAGGAAGTCCTTTATCCAGAGATACTATCGTCTCAGCTAGGCAAATAAATCGCCAGTGAAATGAAACTCTGACTTCGCTACCAGCCTCAGAGATAGACTGGTCCACCTCTCCATCCTCAGTTCATYCACTGGTCGCACCGCCAGCACTATCTGAGGCTGCATCTGGGGGATGCACTCTAGAAAAAATGAGACCAAAAATGAGCCATAACCAAACTGCTTTTGTCCTGTCCTGCACCGTGAAATATGTTCCTTCACATTTCGAAGGAACCCTGCACTCCAGTTGAACAGTGTTGGTTCCAAACACTGAACACCGTAAGCCACCTACGATATTGATGCCAGATGCACGCTAGTACTGGCCGTCATGCTCGTGATGGCAAACAGTATAGACTGGAGGGGTGGCTCTCGAATGTCCTTGATAGGGATTCTACCCCCTACCAGCCTTGCTCCTGGGATACAGTGGCGTGCCAGATACACGTACACTTGTTCAGGTAGCACCCTCTGCCCAGAGAAAGATATGGGGACCCCTCTTTTCAAGAGGCCAGTCAAAAAATACACGTCTTCTAACTCAATGGTTAAAAGCTGTGTGCCAATCTGGAATCCTTGCTCTGCAACATCCCATAGGCCGATCATATGCTCGAGCAATAAAATCTCTTTCTTCATTTTTTGCAACTTGAAGAATTTGAGCAAGCCACAAGCTCGCAACGCAGCCCGTGTGTGGGGACTCCGCAAGGAAGCTAAGTCATCCATCTCATGTTCTCTTTCTTTCCACTCGATCATGGTCGCCGAAGTTACCTACAAAACAAAAAAAATAAAGGAATTCATTATTTCCACGTTTTGGCAATTTCAAAAATTTTCAAAAGAAATTTAAAACATGAAATAATATGCCCACATCATTTAAAAGTGACCACACACTCTTTTATAACTACCACACCTTCTCTTAACCATTTAACATTCACCAAACAACAATAAAGACGTTTAAAAAATCAAAACGACTTTGTGGCTGCGTGGGCGTATGGGAAGATTTTTCATGGGTTATTTTACCAAAAAACGACCTATCTAATTGACTATTGGGGCGTTGGCATCTTAGCCATCCTTTTCTAGAATGTTTTTGCAAAAAGAATCCCATTTTTCCATTGATTTTTAAAGAGGTCGATTTGGTTCTATTTGGGGCAACTTAGGGCTTCATATTTTAAAATAAATGATGCTATGAAAATGGATACTAAACCATGTAATTGAAAGAAGAAGAGATGGAGATCTACCTGGTCCGAACGACAAGCAAAATGGTCAACCGTAGCTCTGGCAGCGAACAAAACAAGATCCACTTCAAAATGAGAATCTCCACTACTCCAAAATCCTTGTGCGAAATGAAATGGTAAATGAAATTTTCAATGTATTTTTATTTATAAATTTTCATTTTTCATAAGGTATGGTCATTTATGGGTTCCTCTAACAATATGCTGGCTTCACTAAACCCTGGTTTGTAGTTTTGGCATCGCAGGTTTCCTGGCAGTCCTGATGGATTATTCACCTTGTCGCACTTATGAGGATAGTCTTAGTTCGTTCTCGAGCTCGATAATATGAGAACGTAACCGGGTAAACTTTTATCTCTTTTTTGGACCTGTACGGATACACGAACACACGAAAAAGGAACCCCCCTGGAGTCTACTTTAAATCCTTTTCAGACTCTCTAAATATGAAAAGATTGTCGAGTGACCTTGCTTCCTTTTACACTTGTTAAAAGGTCAGAAAGGGCATCTTTCGAGCGATAGTTTACCCCTTTTTCGGTCTCGTTAGACTACTGTACGAAAAAGGAATTGAGAGAGTTCTCTTTTAAGTGTTTTTCCAAACTCTATAATCCCAAAAAACCTTCGAGTTTTCTGTCTTTGGACTCGTTAAAACACACATCGACAGACCCACATGGGAATGAACCCTTACTTCTTCCAGTTCGTTAAACAAAGGAAGAGGAACTTACCAAAGGTGAGTTATATCGAGCATGTGTTACCCTCCTCGAGCTCATTAAATAAAAAATAGGTACTCATCTATCTGGATGGGGGAAAAATTGAAAGAAGCAAGCCAAGCAGTCTCTTGAGAACATTATTAAGCAATTCTTAGAGTCACCCTTGAACACGACACTTTGTCATATGCACGCATTATAATCCGCTGAACCTCTGCACTGAGCCAATCCTTTGAGTTTCTTTCACTCCTTTGGATCACTCGACGCAAGTCACAGCATCCATTGTATCATCAAATTTTGGTCCATGTCATGTTTTGTTGTTGTGCCTCAGTGTTCAGGGGAAGTATCTGCCTCGAGAGTCAACCATCCCAAATATCTTTCCTCAAAACCTGTGTCAGTCCATGTCCATTTGATCTACCAATTGCATCTCTATGTCTGTTTCGTTTCGTTGATGGGGGATACATCAAGGCCCTCCCTCGACGAGTCTATTCCTGTCGACTTCAACACATTATCCGGGAATCAGAGTTACAAACCGGTTGGTACTTTAGGACCTACATGCCTCAATGACAGGCCTCCTCACATTAGACAGTAGGTTTACATCATTGACCTCTGATTGAATGATTCCACGGATAATCGACCTCAGCTCATCTATTCACATTCGTCGGAATGTACTAGGGTACGTTGGGAATCATCAAAATTAATGGTGATTTCCCTCGCACTTGTTAACGGTTCACACCATTGACTGGTAATCAAGTGGTTTCTACCATGTTCGACGTCAAGACATCTATTCACATGGTTAGAATCGTACCACATTGAGATTGGTAAGAAGACCCTGGGTTGAGTGACCACTTTGATATATGCTTTGCCCAGGCTGCGAAGGAGTTTTTATTGGACAAAGAACACATACACTGTTACATAGATCCACTTTGTATTGGTCATGGCTATGTCTTGTCATATCGTAGATCCACTGTGTATTCTTCGTGGCTATGATCAGTCTGAGTCATCAGAGTATAGATCCACATTGTATCTTCGGTGGCTATACCTTCTTATCAATACAATTATGGATCCGCAATGTATTTTATGGCGGCCATATCTTGCAAGTCTCACCCAAGCATAGGTATGCCTGCCTTGGGTTTCGAAATATGTCATGATATTTGTTGGATGTTTGTGTGCAGCTTCCGTCAGGTTCTTCGAGTCTATACCCTTGCTTGAACGTCTACAAAGCATTTCAGTCATCAATTCGCATCTTCTAACTTCATACTTTGGGGGGCAATCTGTTACACATCAAAATTACTCAACTGGATAAGTGTTGCATGTTCCTCTCAATTGTCGTAAGTGTCGCATCTTCCTTACAACTTTCGCAAGTGTCGCAAGTTGTTCACAA
>SNQJ01S0002103.1:339866-356508 GCA_010110895.2 Picea sitchensis | reverse complement strand
TAAACACATTCATTCATCCATTATTTTAGTTCAATACACAAAGTATGAAAACACTTATCATAACCAAAAGACGTGATGCGACTATTGAAAGGGGTTCATACACTCCTAATGGATTTACCACTAGCCACCCCTGAGCTAGACCACGATGCTTTGAGATTGAATCTTTTCTTCCCAATCAATGAAAGTTGGGGACAAAGGTTACCCTCCTTCTCCTGACACATAAATAGATAGGGACGAAGGTTACTCTCCTTCTCCCAACTCAGTCATGGATAGGGATGAAGGTTACTCTCCTTCTCCCAACTCAGTCTCTATTTCCTGTGACTAGAACACACTCTTTTTCACAGTTCTTCCTCGAACTCGAGAGATCAATCTCTTGTTTTTTCACTCTTCACAAGTTTCCTCCACCCACCACGCTTTCCTTTCTTGCCTTCCTCAACAAGATTGTGTGTGGCCAGAATCCCCTAGTCCGTGGTCAGGTCTGAAAGCCTTATGGATGGATGCCCTGTCCACCCCCTCATTAACTCTTGAGGAGGTCTTCCCACCTACCAACATGACTGGTAATTCATTCCTGGGTTAGAGGACTATTCTGGTCTTGAGAAATTAAATCCAGTGAAGTATTGTTTTGGTGGGGTTTATCTCAACCATTCCTAGTTTCCCTCACCATATCTTTCATAGCATCCGTGATCTCTCTTGGAAAACCCCTCTTTCAATAGTCATGCAACACTTATCCATTTTCTATTAACGACACAAAATACATGGATTGACCTTTCATACAAAGGTTCATCAAGTGAACATTCACACATATCGAGTTGGCCATAGTCTCTTGGCCGATATAGTTATATTTACAAACTAGGGGAAACAAGGGTGTTACAACTTCCAAATAGTCTGAAATGCTTCATATTTGTTGGTCTTCCTTTCCATAACTCATAGGGAGTCTTATAATTTTTACTTCCAAGAATTCCTCCGTTCAAGATGTGAACTATTGTATGTACTACTTGTGCC
This sequence comes from Picea sitchensis, assembly GCA_010110895.2. NCBI lineage: Eukaryota > Viridiplantae > Streptophyta > Pinopsida > Pinales > Pinaceae > Picea > Picea sitchensis. The sequence goes on along the minus strand of SNQJ01S0002103.1, from coordinate 355,506 downwards.
CAAAAGATGTCAATCAACTTGGAATATTTCAACATGGTTCTGGCCATTTTATGTATTGTTCTATTCTTCCTTTCGACCACTCCATTTTTTTGAGGTGTCCTAGTTGTCGAGAACTATCTCTTTATTCCATGTTCACTAAAGAAATCCATGAACTACTTTGATGTAAACTCTCCTCCATTGTATGATCTTAAGCACTTTATTTCCATGTCCATCTCAGTTTCAACCATTTCTTTGTATATCTTGAAGTGTTTGAATGCCTATGACTTCTTCCAGAGTAAGCAAATTGCAGTCATTCTTGTGTAGTCATCAACCAGTAGAAAAAAGTAGTGTTTTCCATTTAATCCCTCCATTCTTGTAAGTCAACATAGATTAGTGTGTACACTCTGCAATGGTTTTATCGTGGAGTACTCCTTTGATTTAAAATTGGTCATGGTTTGTTTCCCTTGTAGATAATGCTCACATAGGGTATTTGTTGGCTTTGAGATCTCAACAATTTCTTTCACTGCTTCCTTTCTACTAATTTTGACAAGGTTATCAAAGTTTATGTGACCCATCCTTCTGTTCCAGAGCCAACTTTCATTTTCCTTTCCTAAAAAACATTTTTCTTTTCCAATCTCATTCAGGACGTATATGTTGTTTGAGGTTATTTTAGTTGTAGCCACCAATTTACTTGATCCTTCTTTTCTTATTTCACATTTTTCTAAGTCAAACAAAATTTTGTGTCCTTGATTACACATTTGACTGACACTTAGAAGATTGTGCTTCATATATTCGACCTGTATAACATTTTCTTCCTTTGCATCTTTGCTTCTAAGCTCGATTGTGCCTCTACCTATTATTTTGGTTGAGTTATCATTTCCAAATGAAACAGATCCATCTCGTTCCTTCTTCAGGGTCAGAAACACTTTCTTTTCACATGCCATGTCCTTCGAACAATTGTAGTCAACATACCACCGAATTTTCTTGTGTTGCACTTGTAGAACCAACGATCTTTCTTCAGTGTTGAATTGATCCTGCTTTCTTCTCTATATCCTTTGTGGTTCATGTTTATGATTTTTGATATTCTTCTTTGGTTCCTTTGGACAAACATTTAGTCTACAATATTTGGCTATGTGTCCAAAGTTGTTGCACTTGTAGCACTTTATCTCATTACTTAACGAATCAAAATTTTTGTGATTTAAGTGTTGTGCTTCATGTGACTTTATGAAATATCTGTTGTTTGAATAACCCTCATAGTTGCTTCTTTTCTTGGCATAGACTCTACAATTTGCATCTTTGTGACCAAAATTTTTACAAGCATAGCACAAACCAAAGAAAATAGTTTGATACATGGATGTAGGGGGTCTTTTGAATGGTGTTGCTCTTCTGAATCTTTCTTCTTCTTGAGATGTTGTTGATTGTTGATTCTGTGTTTTGAATCTTCTAGGTGGTTTAGTTCCTCTGTGATTTTCTTCTTAGGTTCTTCTTGGACCTATGACAGTTTCTACATAGCTTCTTTGTTCTACTTCATGTTTTGTCATCTTAGAGCTCGAACCTTTCTCAGACTGCATCTGGTTGTACCCTAGTCCAAACCTGTCATAGTACGACCTTTGACTGATGATGATCTCATCCAATATTTTGGTGCTATTCTTCTGCATATCTTTCTTCTAAAGATATTTTATTACAGTAACTATGTATGCTTCCAAGGTTTCAATCATCTTCTCCTTATATTTTAACTGATTTCTGAGCATTTCTTCCATCCTTTTGTCTTCTTCTACCTAGATTTTTAAATTTGTGATTATCTGCTTGATTTCTTCTGAGTTGGAATTTTGAGATCCTTCTTTCTTATTTAACTCTACCTTGAGTGACTTGATTTTCTTTCTTTCTTTCCCTAGTTCTTCTAGGGCACTAATTAGTTCTGCTCTAGGATCGAATTCACCTTCTTCCTCGAAATATTTGAAATCTTCATCACCTTATACTACCATGAAGAGTACTCTTTCTGAATCATCATCACTATCACCATCCTTGTCTGATGAAGAACTGTCTTCCTTTGAGTAGAAACTTTTCTTGAAGAATTTCTTTTTGTTTCTTCTCTTGTCTCCCTTTTGATTTTTCTTTTTCTTCTTAGGATATTATTTTTCATCACTACCTTTATTCTCATAATAAGGACATTTAGAAGCAAAATGACCAATACTATGACAATTAAATCATTTCAATGGAATCATACCTTTGTACTTGTCCGTTCCTCTTTTTTAGCTTCCTTTCGAAGTTTGTCAGTTCTTTATCTTCCTCTGAATCATCGTTGTCGTTGCAATCTAGTTTTGACTTTTGCTTGTTTTGATTCTTTGTCTTCTTGGATGATTTGAACGTTGCTTCCTTCGTGACTGAATTATCTTGTTCTATCCTCATTTCATAAGCTGTGAATATTCCATGTAGCTCGTCCATGCTCAAACTGTCAAGATATGTTCTTTCTTCCAGGGATGATATCTTAGGATCAAATATTATAGGTAGTGATCTTAAAACCTTTTGAATGACCATTGATTCATCAACTTCTTCTCTCGGTCCTCTAATAATGTTTACTATTTTGTCAATTTGTAGAAAGTAGGTTTCAATGTCTTCATCTTCAGTTGCTCAAACTTAGCTCCAAGGGTTTGAAGTTTAGCTCCTTTGACTTTGGTATCGCCTTCGTAAATCTTTTGAAGTTTATCCCAAAGATTCTTTGTGGTCTTGCAATGCATAACTTTGAAAAATACTGAATCATCCAGACTTCTCAGAATGGTGCCTTTATCCTTTGATTTATTTTCACTGAGTTTCTTTCCATCTTTGTCAATTGGAGGAGTGGTTGGTGCTACATATCCATCTACTATTGACTTACAAATATCAAATCCATGTGGATGTAAAAATGTTTGAATCATTTTATTCAAAAATTCATAGTTCTGTCCATCAAACTTTGGTGCTCCAATCTCAACGTATTCCGTGATCTCCTTCCAGTGGTTAAATTGTTTCTTGAAGGACCTGCTCTGATACCAATTATTGGAATACTGAGAGGTGGGGAGTGAATCAATATGACCACTTTATTATCACTTTTAACCACAATATGTAATCATTAACATCAACAACAATATATCATCAATACATGAAGAGAAATATCAATCAACAAATCATAATAGACATCCAAGGGAACACAATACACCGATATTTACGTGGAAATCCAAATGGGAGAAAACCACAGAATGCTTTTCTTATATATCAAAAGAATACATTCATTGGAAGCACCAACTTCCCAATTCTCCAACTACATATGGAAGGAGGCTACGACCCCCTATTTATAGGCTCCAACCTTAAGGAAGTTACAACTCCCTGAATTCTTTGGCTCTAACTAGAAGGAGGCTACAACCCCCCTATTCTCAGGCTCCAACCTGAAGGAATCTCCAACTCCTTGTGTTCTCCAAAAAAAACCGAAAGGGGGCTACGAACCGCTTTCCTTGCCCCGTCCTATTGCCCTAAAATATAAATGTGGACCAAACTGCCACTACCACTTATATTGTCATTGTCTTTGATAATCAACCTGTAATCAACCTGTCATCCAATCTGTCACTGTCACTTCAACCTGTAACTGATCATCAACCTATCATTGTATCCAACCTGTCACTATATCCAACTTGTCACTGTCACTGTACCATCAATATTGTAATTGATCATCAACATGTGTTATACCAAACCTGTACCACACCATGCATCAATCATGTACCATAAGATATTCCAAATGTAGATACCATAACATCAATGATGAGTAGATAATCATGTACCATATATCTATACCATATAATCAATGATATACAAGAATGTGCCTCAAGCCAATATCACAAATATGTGCCTTTAACAATGAACCATAACAACCACACACAATGTACCAATGATATGTCTCAAGCATATATCAATGACACCAACCATGGACCTCAACCATATGCAACCATATACCAAAAGAGCCTCCAAGACATGCCTCAAGCATGTGCAATACCATCCATGATACATGCCTCAATGAAACATATACAAGACATACCTTTAATCATGAAGAATATCTTAAGCATATCATCACAAACCTACAGACCAACATGTGCAAATCATCTTCAACAAACAAGAGATGGTTTCTTCTTCAAGGGATTTTCACAAATCCGTGACTTGTCCTCACTGAAACTCACGGATGTTCGTGCCCTCCTTCATTGTAACTCATGAATGTCCAAGCATTCCTTTAATGTAACTTGCGGATGAACTCAGAAAGTTATATTCTCTTTGACTTTCCTTCGCTACCTCAGACTATACTTCTTCATACTTTACTACCTCAGATATACCGCGAAAAGATTTACCAAAAACACTTGAAAGACAAATAATCATTAAACTTGTGTGTGCATTTGTGAAGGAATTTTGTGGTGTATTTATACTTTTTCAAGCTAACTTCTTTCCTTACTTTAGGGCTTTCTTGTTACAACCACTTTACCCTTTGACTAAGGCTTGTAACTATTTAGGGGCTCTATAGCCAATCCTCGGGGCATCCATCTTCATGACCTCATAAATCCTCAACTGTGAGGAACCACGTGGAATACCACCTATCACTAGAAATGACACGATGAAGACTATCCATCCATGATTAAGTTAGCTACATTCACACCTTACTTTGTGACCTTTTTCTACTATCAACTTTGGGTTCCATAACCACACCTCTGGGGCTTCTTGTAGACTTCTTCAAAGTGTCTTCTCATGAGGGCCATGCTTAGAGCTACTCCATAATGGGACCACTTTGGAGACTTCTCCAAATACAACCATCACATCTGTTGACATCAATGACAACCACTGCTTGTTGACATCAATGAGGACCAATTATCCAACAAAATTTTCTTCCACGGTGTCAAAGTTGTGACACTTAATAAAGTGCATGCGACACTTAGTAACGTGCATATGAAACTTGATAAAGTGCATGCGACACTTAGTAAGGTGCATATGAGACTTGATAAAGTGCATGCGACACTTTGTAAGGTGCATAGGACACTTATGACACTTAAGTGCAACAAGGTGGTGTGAAATTTTTGTGTGTAACAGATGCCCCCTAAAGTGTGAGGTCAGAGGATAAATGATGGCTGAAACACTTTACAAAATATTAATGCAAGGGCATTGGAGTAGGAGAGCTTGGTGAAAGCTGCAAAAAAACATCAAACAATATATATTTATCATCCCCGAGGCAAGCATACCTATGCTCAGAGTAAAATGACTCAAAGCATGGTCGCTAACCAATACACCGCGGATCCATGAAAGCATTGACTAAGGATATGGCCACAAAACATACAATATGGATCCATACCTCCATGAATTGACTAAGTTTTATCGATGAAATAATACACAGTGGAGCTACGATATGCCAAAACAACATAGCCACATATCAATACAAACTGGACCTATGTGACAATATGTATATATCAGTGGGGTCGCTAGTAGGATGTGTGTAATGGAATCCCCAAAATACTAAGATATTCTCCATCGCAGCCTGGGTAAATCACATAACATAGTGAGTGCCAAACCCAAGGTCTTCATCCTGGTCCCGAAATAGTACAATTCTAGCCATGTGAATAAATTTCTTGATGTTGAACATGGTAGAAACCACTTAATTACAGGTCAATAATGCATATCATTAACATGTGCGAGGGAAATCACTAGTAATGAAAATGACTCCCAAAGTACCCAAGTACATTATAGCGAATGTGAATAAATGAGATGAAGTTGAACATCCGTGGAATCATTTGATCAGAGGCCAATGGTGTAAACCTACTGTCAAAGTTGAGGAAACCTGCCATTGGGGCATGCAGACTCCAAGGTACTAACTGGTTTCTAAGTCTAATTCCCAGATAATGTGTACTTGAAGTCGATAGGAATAGGCTCGTAAAAGGAGGGTCATGATGTTTCCCCCATCATCAACACGAAACTGGCACATGAAAGTGATATAAGATGATATATGACATGATCATGGATTGACATGAGGATGAAAGCTAGTAATAATAAAGAATAGTTGGTTTGAGGTAAAACTTCCCTTGAACATTGTGAGGCACGATAAACGACTTGGCATCATTGACTCGACTAAAAGATAGACCAAAACATAGTGTGATGATCAACAACGCATTGTGATTCCAAGGATTATGAGGACTCATGGGATTGATATGACTCAGAGACAGATAGATTACTCAATTGTACGATGACACGCAAAAAGGTGCTATGTTCAAGGGTGACAATGAACAACTACCATAATGTTTTCCAAAACATGATCCACTTCCTTCAATTTCCCCCCCACCATGATTGGAAATTACCTCTTTCTTTTAATGAGCTCGATGAGGATAACAAATGATTGGCATAACTCATCTTCGATGATTCCCTCATCATGTGTTTAATGAACCTGAAGAAGGAGGGGTTCAACCCTGTATGGGTCCTTCAATGCATGTTTTACAAGTTCAAAGAAAGAAAAATCGACGGTATTTTCATGTTTAGAGAGTCTGAAGAGATCTTAAAGACAACTCCATGGATGTTCTTTCTTGTAAATTTAGCTCCCCGAGCCCGAAAAAGTGTAAAACAATACAAGGGAGAACTCTTCTAGTCGTCATTGACTAGAGTATACATTTTTCGTAGTTAGTCTTATGAGGCCAAAAAAGGGGTAAACTACCACTCGAAAGATGATTGTTCATGGTTTAATGAGCTCGAAGGATGATGAAGTATGCTTGTAGTTTGCTTCATTTTTTAACAAGCTTGAAACAAAAAATGAAACTATGCTCGATGTAATACCCATGAACATGTCTCTTCCCAAGATGATGTCGAGAGGTTGGTATGTTGATCGATACCTATTGGCGTGTTTTTCCCCAACATGGTGTTCATAAGTTGGTACTTTTCCCCAGTATCATCACAAGAAGTTGGTGGTTTAACTTCAGTATGATGTCCAGAGGATGGAGACATGCCCCACAAGATTTGGTTCATCTGTCAACTCTTCTTCCGCTTAGAATCCTAGTTACTAATAGGGATAGGTTCACCAGAGAGAGATGAAGAAAAAGGATCAATTGAGATGGGTGGAGGAAGGGAAGGTATAGGTACAAGATCTTGTGGAAGACGGGACTCTGTTAGACTAAGTGACATTATGTCACCCAGTGTTTCAGTGGAATATGGCCTAGGCACTACCCAAGGATCGAATGATTTAGAGGGTTGTTGCACCATATCCGTAATCATGTTTAACATGGCAACCTCATGTGGGGGATCAAGGGGAAGTAAGGGAAAAACACCCATGAGTGAGGAATCCTGGAGGAGACCTACCCCCACACTTTCGTACTTAAGATCAGGCTGTCCTAAGAAAGGGATACTATTCACTGCAGAATTATTGAGATTTGTTGTGCAATAATCAAGTTGGTCGATAATCACAATTTTCCCTTGATGGTGAAATTGAAAAATACGAAATATTGAAGAAGCGATGACAATCATCGCATAGAACCAACTGCAACCAAGAAAAAAATTAAGATCCAAAGGCGCATTAACCACTTCAATGTCGATAGAAATGATTTTTCTCTTTAATTCCACAACAAAAGATTGCAAGAGTCCGTAAGGTTGGAAACCACATCCATCAAAGGGTTTAAGGGTGGTAGGAGATTGGTGAAGTTCAAGAGAACCATTGGCTCTCCACCAGGGAAAAGACGTGACAAATGTGGAATCTCCTTCATCCAAAACAATGTGATGGATGTTCTTCCACGAACCATAGTTTTAATTTGGAAATCCAGGTGGTGGGAGAGCCTCGATTTAAAATATTCCATATTAAGCATAATCATGTTTGACACTTATGGATCCACAAATCCAATGGTTGATAACAGGGTTCTACATTGACTTGGAATGTTTTGTAGAACTTCAATTGTCGACATATCACGAGGTTCTTGCGCCAAATCTTCAACAATGTTGTAGTTTTGGGCAGCGTGGGCACTTGGATTGAAAGTCGACTTTTGAATTATTCCCTTGGATGGGTGAAACACTAAGTCAACAACAAGCCTCTTGATCTGAAGAGGGGTGGAGGAAGGAGGAGGCGTGAAAGTGGAGGTATTATCAGTAGCACCTCCATTGGCATGATTTTCTAGAGGAGTGCCATAATTTTTAGATCTGGTAGTTAGACTAACCATCTCCTTACACATAAAAATCTAGGCGGTGCTTGAGGTAGCATCCCCATGGTGGGAATGACATGTGTTTCCCCCTTGAGGAGGGGCAGGATTTTGTGCAACCATTTGTTGATGTTGAGTTGGGAAAGGGTCAATTAAGACTGGGAATTGGGAGGTACCCTTTAGAAATTTAATGACTTCCTCGCGATGAGGGCAGTCTTTTGTGTAGTGGTCCTCCATACAAATCACGCAGGGAAGCTTAGCTTTCCTTTTTGGTTGGGTATCAATAGTTTTTATACTCTCCTGTTGGTTAGAATATTTCTTGGATTTGCCCTTGTTTTTCTTCTTACCTCCGGGTTGTTGAGATGAAGTGGAATGGACTACATTCACCTCGAAGGTTTGAACATGAGAGGAAGCAGTTTTGGTGTTGGTAATAGAACCCACCATGACACTGCCATGGGATTTTGGAGCAAGTCTTGATGGATCATTCGACGGGTGAGGAGAAAGAGGGATCATATCATAAAGTGTGTCGGACAGGGAATATACCAATCCCAAATATTGAGCACAATTGATTGCTTGGTCCTTAGTGACAACACCTCCCATGGCAACATCTCTAGATATTGGTGGCAAAAGTGACTTGGTAAACCAATCTACTAAGAGTCGGTCTAGAATAGCGGCTTTAACCAACCGTTTCCATTGCCTCCATTCATGAATATGGTCAGATATGTGAGTGGAGGTGGATTGCTTAAGTGAAGTTAAAAGATCTATACCAGTTTCGTACTGAATTGGTAGTTGGAAATGTGTCAAAAAATCCATAGCTAAAGAGTTGAAGTTACTAAAGGAAAGTCATGTCAATTCAATATACCATTTCATTGTTGCTTCTGTGAGGGTTCGCTAGAAAATTTGTAAACGAATGGAATCGTCCATCAAAGAGTTCAAAGAACACCAACAACAGAAGGTCATTACATGGTTATAAGGGTCTTCTCCATGTCTTTTATTGAATCTTGGGACATCAAAAGGTAGTTTGGCAGGGATTGGAGGCCAAAATGGGGCATGCAGTATGGGATCATTGGTCAAATGTGACAGATTAGGAAGATCTAATGTAGCCAAGAATTGAAGTTTTTGATTAACCTATGGATATTGGTAGTAACCATGTGACATAGGAACACTAGTAGGACCATATAAAAGTTGCGATGGGATGGAAAAACCAGATGGTCCTCCCCATGTATTGTAGCTGGCCAGATGGTCCTCCTATGTATTGTGGCTAACCTGAGGGTACCCCCATGTATTGTGGTTGACCCGATGGTCCCCCCATGTACTGTAGTTGACATTACGGTCTCCCAATGGACCTCCCATATACTGCGTTTGAGGGGGATATTATGTTGGAATCATGGGGTTCATGGATTGATTGGGAAAAGTTCCTAGCTGAGAAATGCCCACCGGATTAGGTTGACCCCATAAAGGATTTGCAACTCCTGGATATGATTGTCCATAATACATGCCATTAGTAGTGGGAATGGAAGGACTTGCATGAGTGGTTTTCCCCCCATGTTTTTTTTTGTTTCCCCCACATAGGAGTTTGTCTCATAGTTGAGGGTTGCCCCCCAACGAAAGGTTTCCCTCCAACTGAAGATTGACCTCTAGTGAAGGGTATAAAAGAACTCCCCATTTGTAAAGTTGGAGATGTGGGTTGAGTAGCTTGTGTAAATGTGGATGTTTGAACGACTTGACTGTTGTTAGGATATTTAGACACTTAGGAGTTAGTTAAGATATAATTGGTCTAATGTCTTGTTAGGTAAAAGTGTGTTTCTTAGTGTGTTTCTTTAGTATGCATTTGTAAGCATTTGTAGTTAGTAAATACGACGGTCACGATATGTTCTCGACATAGAGTGATTCAACAGTTCATATTCTTCTTGATCTTAAAAACCATTGATCTATGGCTTAGCACCCAATTGGTCCATCGTCTCTATTTAAAGAGCATGGAGGGTCATTTGTCGATGATCGGTTATGAGAAAATCTCTTGTAAAATCTCTCTGTAATCTTTTTCTTTTGCATTAATAAACTGCTCCAACTGACCGTGTTGGTTGGGGCCATGGATGTTTCCCCGTAGGGGTTTTACCACGTCAAAAGATCGGTGTGTTGATATTTGATCTGGTTGTGTGAGTGTTTATTGAAGGTGTTTGTCCTCTGTTGGAATACCTATGTTGTGGAACATGGTATCCGAGCATGTTTGAAGACCCGCTCCTGTTGTAGATCGAGATCATGAAACTGAGTTGCCTCATCTCAATTTCCTGTCATTTTCATACATTATGGGTTGAGAGGATTGTTCCATTGCATCCAAAGTGCTCTTTTCGGTTAGGAACACTTTTCTTTCACTCAAAAAGGTTTATGTTTGCCCAAGATACGACCTGAGTCAAATCCGGAGGTATAAAGCCTGAATTCGTATTTTTTTAAATTTTTGCAGAGTATTATTTTGGTTTTATTTCGGTTTTATATTATTTATTTCCAGGTTGCTACTCTTTTAGATATGTGCATGCTCTTTTCCCTGTGTGTTGTGCGATATCGAAAAATCAGAAATAGATGGGAAAATGTGCATCTTCCGGGTAAGCTAACCGAGATCTAACCCTTGTTGTCATCGATAAGCGAAATCTTTTTCTTGTGTGAAAATAGTTTTTTTTTTAGCACACTCTCCAAGGCCATTTTAAACAACAATCCTCTTGCTAAACAATACAATATGTTTTGCTAGACCATTTGGTTAAAAGTTGTCTTATTAAGTAAGAGGTCTTGAGTTCAAGTCTCTCTTTTTGTTACTTTTTTTGAAAAAGTTCATGCTCAAATTGTAAAGTGTATTTCACTTCAAGTATAAAAGTGAATCGCTATAAGTAGCTTTAATATTTTATTTTAGAGTTATTTATCTTGCATACAACTTTCCTTTTATAAAGTAACTTCTTTGTAAAAGTGATCCCGAATTCTCTTTATAAAAGTGGGTCACTTTATAACGCAACTTACACCAACACGTGGTCCTTTGGTTACCGTTTATGCCTTTTTTTAAAAGGGCATAACTCTCACATTCGAAGTCCGTTTTCAGTGTCGTTTTTTTTTTAAACTGCCTAATTTTTTGAGATCTTTCCATCCAGATCATCATTTTCAATTTTTAAATCCATATTATCTGCATATTTAATATGGATTCTACAAGTAATCTCTTGTTTACCAACACCAACTACTTCTAATGGAAATCCCATATGGAGGATTTATTAAGAAGTAAAGGCTTGTATCATATTACCTTGGGAAATGAAACAACACCCAGTGATGATGATAATAAAGTCAAATGGGATAATAGGAATGAAGAATCACATGGATTAATCAAAATGTCCATCTCTCATTATTTAAGGCTCCACCTTCAATCAATTGATAAACCCAAAGAAGTTTGGGAAAATATTGAATCTGTGTTTGGTAAACACAATATTATTCAAGCACAACAATTAGAAAATGAAGTACCGACTTTAAGTCCAAATGATTTTTATTTCATTGAAGTCTATCTATATAAGTTTAAAACACTTAGAACTTTATGTGAAGAATATAAGATAAATATAGAAGAAGATCGTTGCATCTACCTTATTCTTTCTAAGATAGGTAGTGCATATTCTGTGTTTGTATCGACCTTTTATGCAATGCAAGAGGCTGTAGGGACAACTTATAAAAAACCCAATCTTGAGAACTTTTGTGATGCTTTGATTAGAGAGTAAGATAAGATTGTACAGCTTGGAGTGATCAACACTGCAGGTACCTCCAACAAAGCCTTAGTCATCCATCAGAAAGATACACCCAAGAATCTCAAGAAACAACATCCTCGCCACAACAACAAGCAATATAAGGGTCCCAAACCCACTCAGATAGCTTTCGCTCCTAATGGTGACAAAGGAGAAAAATATAAAAGTAAGAACACTGACATGAATTGTAACTTTTGTGATAAATATGGTCATGATGAGTCTAAATGTTTCAAGAAGATGGCATCTTTAGAAGCAGCGATGAAGAAGCACAACATCAATATTAATTCTACTACTTCTTCTTCTTCTCATGGAAATGCACTTTATGCTTATGGTTTCTCCTTCAATACAACTTCTACTTATTCTTCTTATGAGTGGCTTATTTATTTTGGATCATCTTATCATATAGCTAAGGATATAGACATATTTTCTGCTCTAAATGAATGTAACACCAAGAAAATATTTGTTGGTGATGATAGATCTCTTAGTGTTGAAGGATCTGGAATAATTCAAGTAGAAAACAATGATTTCAATGATGTATTATGTGTTCCAAGTCTTTCTTGTAACCTTCTATCGATATATCAAATCACTCATTCAGGTGAAGGTAAAACCGTAGAGTTTTTGCCTCACCAAGTTGTAATCAAGGATCTAAAATATCCTAAGCATGTTCTTGCAATTGGAATTGTTGATGATATTACCAGGTTGTACAAGTTTGACAACTTTGGGTCATCATCTTTTTCATTAGTTTTTGTTGTTCATAGCGACGACTTGATCAAATTTTGGCATCAATGGTTTGGTCATCTAAACTATCGCTCATTGCAACAACTATGTAATCAACATATGGTGATTGGTCTTCCTCTTGTTTCATGCAGAGATGGTGTTTCTTCCAGTTGTGTTCTTGGAAAACATCATCAGGACATTTTTGACAAACGTGCCTCTTGGCACGCCTCAGGCCCTTTGCAACTTGTTCACAGTGATTTGTGTGGTCCACTTTCTTCTCCTTTTTATGGGTGCAATTATTTCTTAACTTTCATTGATGACTTTTCCAAAGGTTCTTGGGTTTACTTCTTAAAACTTAAGAGTGAAGCTTTTGACAAGTTTTTGGCCTACAAGGCCCTTGTAGAAAAGTAATCTGGACATCAAATTCAAAAGTTAAGAAGAAATAATGGAGGCGAATATGTGAGCAATAATATTACAAGTTACTGCACTACATAGGGCATCCAAATGCAACACACTGTTCCATATACACCACAACAAAATGGTGTTGTTGAGAGAAAGAACCACACATTAAAATAAATGGCTAATTGTATGATCCAATCAAAGGGATTAAGTCTAAAGTATTGGGCAGAAGCAATCAACTGTGCAAATTACATAGTAAATCACACTCCCACAAAATCTCTTAAAAATATAACACGGGAAGAAGCTTGGACTAAAATTAAACCAGATGTAAGTCACTTCCTTATATTTGGCAGTATAGCATGGGCTCACATCCCTGATGAGAAACGGAAAGTATTGCAGCCTAAAAGTGAGAAGTGTATATTTGTTGGTTATTCTTAAGATGTCAAAGGTTATAGACTTCTTCCACCACACTGTAATGAAATTATTATTAGAAGAGATGTTAAATTTGATGAAACTCTCTTGGACTGTGAGCCTAATTCGAAGAATGTGCCTTCTTCGGCTTGTGAGCCATCTTTAGCGTTTGTGCCTTCTTTTGTTCGTATTCTAGTTTCTTCTTCAGACGATGACAGTGAAGATGAAAATCCACCTCTGCCTGCTCACCTTCCTCCAGATGAGTCCTTTGAACCTGAACCAACACCAACTCCGCCGCTTCCCAGATGGGTTTGTTCAACATGAGAACCAGCTGGTGATCTTGTTGGTGATCCTTCATATCAGCGTCGGACACATTCATAGTTCCAATGAGCCTCTTCTCTTTTGGCTCAATTTTCAGAGACTCGTGATCAAGAGACATTTGCAGAAGCTTCAGGTCATCCAGATTGGGATACAACAATGAATAAAGAGTATCGTTCTTTAATAGCCAACGACACTTGGGATATTGTACCTCTTCCAAAAGGAAGAAAACTTGTCAGATGTAAATGGGTCTACATAACTAAGTATGCATCAGATGGAAGTGTTGAAAGACACAAAACGCGATTAGTTGCCAAAGGATTTTCCCAAGTTGAAGGAATTGACTATAATGAAAACTTTTCCTCTGTAGCCAAAATGAATTCCATCCACCTTGTTCTTGCCCATGTTGCCTCACATAAATGGGAGGTCTATCAAATGGATGTTAAATCCACCTTCTTGCATGGAGATTTGAAAGAATAAATATACATGGAACAACCTCCTGGTTATGCCCACAATGACTCTAGCCTTGTTTGTCGCCTTAAGAAATCTCTTTATGGTCTTAAGCAAGTTCCCCAAGCTTGATATGCCAAAATGGACAACTTTCTTATTGACACTGGATTCTCTAGATGCCATTCTGATCCTAATGTCTATACCAAGAAAGTAGGAAGCCATCTCAAAATCCTTGTCCTTTATGTTGATGACCTTATCCTTACTGGTAGTGACTCAAGACTTTTAAACCATGTGAAAACTAGCCTTAAGAAGAAATTTGAAATGACTGACTTAGGTTTTTTGCATTGTTTCCTTGGTTTCCAAGTTTTGCAAACCAATGAAGGATTTTTTCTTTCCCAGTCTAAGTATGCATGTGACCTTCTTCATCGCTTTCACATGGATGATCGTAAACCATCCCCTTCTCCCTTCCAGTATGGAGTCAAGCTTATCGCCACATGTACTTCCCCCGAAGTTGATGCCACTCTGTACCGTCAGTTAGTTGGTAGCCTCTTATACTTGACTCATACCCATCCTAATCTTTCCTTTGTTGTTGGTATAGTTTCTCGGTATATGAAAACACACAATGAAAGCCATTGGAAAGCATCTAAAATGATACTTCACTATGTTCGTGGTACAATTCAGTTCGAGATACATTACAATTCATAGGGGACTCCTTTATTGGTTGGTTTCACTAATTCAAATTGGGTCGGTGACCCTGATGACTGGAAATCTATTATAGGTTATGTTTTCAGCCTTGGTTTAGGACCTGTCACTTGGGCCTGTAAGAAACAACATTCTATTACACTTTTTTCAGCAAAAACAAAGTATCGAGCAACAATAAATGTAAGTCAGGAAGCCTTGTGGCTTTGACAGATCCTTTCAGAGTTTGGATTCTAGCAACAGCATCCGACCAGCCTTTGGTGCAATAATCAGAGTGTCATCTGTTAATATTATGGTAGCTGCGAGAGGTATTTACCCCCACGTGTGAACCTAATGAGAATAGAAGACTTCGAGAAGCAAGAGAAACCCTAATGAATTGGCTAATAACCCTAGAAGCCTTGTCAGCTTAAGAAGATAATTTATATTAGGCTATTAGCCTCCAAGAGAAGAAGTCAGCCAGAATTAATAATAATATACTGAACAGACACATACCCAGAAGGAGAAGTCGACCCCAGCAAACTGGCAGGATTACTATAAATACAGGGTGCCAGTTCTCATTTGACAACATAGCAGAATTGTAGTTTCCTAGTTGGTGCGCAGGTTTGGAGGAGGGTTGCAAGTGCAGCTGCAACAACAGCTAGTTTTAGTATTGGCTTGAATTTCTCTTGGCTAGGGTTTGGAACATCTGATCAGTCTTTTGTGATGCACTATCCTTGTGGATTGATGCACTACTCT